>BOPP01000239.1:638031-680212 GCA_017312745.1 Gryllus bimaculatus | reverse complement strand
GGCTGCACTCGCAGCCAGCGGCCGGCCGCCGCCAGAGTCCGCCAGAGCCGCGCCGGTGCGCCCGCCCAGCATTGGCGCTTACAGCTTAGGTGCGCCGGACCTCCTAGACACACACAATGTCCTTATCTTGGGCACAATTCCTCTTACCACTTTCTTCTTATTTTCTGCAAACTCTTTAACTACAGCCCACTGGCTTATTAGATGGCGGAGATTCACAGTGGATTAAGTGAGATCATTATTGTTTTCTGGTTCCAGTTTACACAAGATTTTAAACTCTTATTCTCTTTTATGCAACTCTTCACAAAATAGATTTTTAAAATCAGCGTAAAATACGTCTCCGATTGCATTTAGGGTAAGATAGAGGTAAGGGCCATTCTTATTTAGAAAATGAATGTTAGAAGGACGAAATTAGTGCTTGGTGATGGATATGTGGTTGTTAATTATCCTCCATCTCTTATAAAAAATGATTTGTTTGAACAAGTAATGCTTAGTTTACACAAACGTAACGGAATTGGTTGAATCATTGTCTAAACTAATTAAACAGCTAATAAAACGTAAAAAAACACACTATTAATCTTTTGCATATTAAATGTAGCGACAATATTGTGAACAAAGTAAAATATATATTACGTATAATGTTTTAAAATTATGTGTATGTTTATTATTTCAATCACATTTATTTCAATAATTTTGCCGTTCGCAGATGTACGTATTCTACAGCAAAAAAATTGTCTTAGAGACTTCTACATGCAGAACTCTTGTGTGGCCTCATGTAGGGGGAAGAAGAGAACAGACGGCGATAAAAAAATAATGAATGAGACCGAAACAGCTTATTTTATATTATTATTATTATTATTATTATTATTATTATTATTATTATTATTATTATTATTTACCAGTGAACCTGAGTTCCTTGCTCATTATCAATTCAAAATATGACACTGGTAACTTGTTCCTCTTCATTCTTCAGCGTTATCAAAAATTCTTTAATCAGTTATGATAATAAATACAAGTTGTGGATAGGTTAACTTATGAACATTGAAGTGCAAGTTGGCAGTCAATTTAACCAAACAATAGAATACATTTTCCAAGGATGACATTATTATGTAAGCAAAGATGTTTGCAATATAAATTATTGTTTTCATATACAAATATATCTTGACTTGTGTACATGAAAATTTGGGGGTTAAGTTAATGGTAAGCGCCTTAGATATCTGAAATACATTTCACCGTATATTTTATAAAATTAAGGTCAAAGCTACATTCAATATATTAAAGTTGTATTTAATTTAAATGATTATAAAACGTTATTTACAGACAACAATAAACATTGTTTTCGTCGTATCTCAAAACCGTCTTGTCACCTCTCGCTTCAAGGCACAGGTATACATTCTCCTTACAGGCGCTAATCAACAACTATTTCACACGACATTTCTCATATTTAATATTTTATTATATTATTATAATTTGAATTGTTCTTGTTTCTGATATTAGGAAGAAAATCCAAATAACATGACTATTTTATAGTGTACAAATTATACTTTTTATTCTTTTTTACCATGCTTTATTAAGACCTGCTTCGGGCATGGTTGTATTGTATTCGTCCTTTCACACCCCTATCTTCATCATATCGTGTCATCCTCATAGTTACCATACCGTTACACGCAATAGTGGTCGCTAATGAACTAGTAGTTGATGCGACCTTAAATAACAAAACTAAATTCATTTACATAAATATGTATATATTTATTTCTTTAAAGAAATCAAATACTCTAAATGTTTCAGTATTGACACTGAGAAATGTTTTAAGATTACACAGGGCGTATTTGCTTCTCAAATGGTTATTTCTGGGACACTCTTTTAGAACATGAGTTATACCTTATTTAGGAGAAAACACATAATTTGGGATCTTTCTTCTTTTGTAAATGTTAGTGACAATTTTGTAGATTCAATATTCTGATATATGTGAGTATGTTTTGTTGTTTCCTATTTTGAAGGAAAGAGGAATGGCAATCAAGGATTGTGTTTCTTATCTGAATGGCCTATTTTGGAGCTAATTAAAGTCAGAATAATGTTCATGAAATGATAAGTAAAAGCTTCAATATCTGCATCGCTAAACTTCGAATTTCTTCTTAATGCTTGAGTGAGATAGAATATACGTAATTATTATTTTTCTTTGCACTAGATCATTGTACACATTTACTATTTCTTTGATTTGAATTCATTTATTGTCGTGTTTTTTTTTCTCGTAAAAACACTAAAAACTGAATTCCACGTGGAAACACTCTACTTTTATATTTTGTATAAGTTATTTTGTTTATTTAACATATTAATTTACAGTCTAAAATCATTTACCGAATTTAAATTTGATTGGAAGTTTTAATTAATTGTGCTCTTAAGGGCAATTTAATTTGATCGCTGGATTTGTATCTTTTCTTGAAGATTACGCATCCCGTTTTTGTTTTGAGAATTTGATCCCTGATTCTTCAGCTATTTATTATATAGTTTACAATATTTTTGAGTAATTTTTGATAAGGGTTGACATTTCTATGACTTATTACAATCATATTGACATCAGAAAACATCTATATTTTTATTTGCAGATGAATTAGATATTGGATTTCATCTGTTGAAAAATACAAATCCTTGAAGAAAGACGTTTCATAGTCTTTCATAAAAGATGTTATCATCTATGATATATCTCATTATATAAGATCATATTATGTTTATTTTCAGGTTCTTCTTGCGTAAGTTGAAAATAAAAAATAAAGTATTTGATTCTATACGTAATTTGAAAACAATATTAATTATTTCCATAATTGCGTACGTAAGCCTTCTCAATGTTCAGACATTCAGCAGCTATAATATGTTGATTAGAGATGAACGTATATTACTGCATAAGCTGACTAGAAGGCCAATAGTCGAGCGATTTTGTTTGAAACCACTGTGGTTACACTACATGACAACGTTACCAATTTACTTTTATTCCAAATTATCAGATAAATCTTTTTTTATTTTTGCTTTCTCCATCAACTTTCAGAGGCTAAATATTTTGAACATCACCGTGACGTTTTCTGAATTAGTGTGTCTTTTTAACTTTATCACAATACTTCGTACTTACGTAGTACATAATTAAGGTGTGACAGATATCAGCGATTTTTTGTCATAAAAACCCATATTGTGATGGCCCAGGAATAAATATAATATATAAATCCTGTACCCATAAGTAGTAAATTCCTTCCTTTAACAGTTACATTCTTGTGAAGTTAGAATCCGCGATTTGTGGGTCCTTGTTATCGAAAAATCCTTCGACGCAAACAAGGCTGTTCGCCTTTCCGTCCATCTGTTCACAAAGCTTGAGATTAAATGTTCGTACAATTTTCTCAAATTGTTGTTTTGAAAGAAAATTTTAAAATTATTGAGTGAGAATAACGCTGCCATTGTTGATGTTATTTTATAATTGCTTTGAAGGTCTTTTTTTAGACAATCATTCAATTATATATAAAACTTTTATTTAAAACCAAACAATCTGTACACGTACGTTTCGAAGGTCATTGGCCTTCAATTTCAGGATCCTTTTCAATTTGTTCTTTTGTTTTGAAAATTAGTTTATGATACAAATTTGAATGAATACTGAATAATTTATTTGTTGAATGTCTACCTAAAAAAGGACCTTCAAAGGAATTCTAAAATAAGATTGTTTCAAATGTTGATATTCCTCGATCAATCTGGACGAACGTGAAGCATTGCGAGTTTGAAAGAGATATTTTGATTTTTAGAAGTTTTGTACATAAAAGTCAACGTTTTCTAAATATTTACAAAGTGGCTCCCAAATTTTCATTAAGCTTCATTTCCTTTCTCGTGTATGTAGGTATATACGGAATAATAGACGTAGTGTAGAGAAAGTTATGTATGGCTCCGAAAAATTAATTTTGAGATTTCAACGAAAATACTCTTATTGGGATCCCTTGATACCAAAAACGTGTTTTTGAGACGTCCGTCTGTCTGTCCGTTTGTGAACACCACTATAGCGCCTCAACCACGCATAGGATTTTTTTCCAAATAGAAAAAAGTTCTGTCCATCTGGATCGTGTTGAAGCTTTGAGAGTTTGAGAAACATTCTTTAAAAGTTGGGGGACTTGACGTGAAGGCCCTGAGATATTTTCAATTTTTTCTTAAAAACGGCACCAAATTTGTTTCTTTAAATTTCTTGTAAGAATATAGTAAAAAGCGCTTATTAAAGGTCGGTGTTTTCCTACAACTACAAAATTGAAGCAAGAGATTTTTCTTTGAAGTAAACTTTTTCTCCCTAGATAGTTCTTTCAGGAAGGTCAGGTAGATGTTTTCAAAAATTTTAATAGTTTTCGCACAATACTGCGTGCAATAGGTACATTACTAAAACTAACAAAAACGGCTCAAATTTTTGTCTTTAATTTGAGGGTAATAATAGTGCTAAAAGAACCCCTTTAAGATAACGTAAACGTCATATTGCTCTATTCTTTTGTTCTTTCAAAAATTACAAATATGTAATATTCGTGACTTGTTTATTACATCGTTAATATTTAAATTAGCGGCAATTTATTCACACTATTATTTCTATAAATACGTTTACTTTAAAGAATGTTACACAAAATTTCTCAAAAACGTAACAGTTTTCTGCGAAAATGAGTTCAAATTTCTGCGTTTTGAGAAACGCTCAAATGCCATTTTCTAAGCTCAAATCTCATTTTCACGGCCCCAACTTTTTATTCAAACTAACAACGGATAGTGCTAATTGCTCTGTTAAATATGACGTTAAGTTCATTTTAGGGTATTCTTTTGTTTTTTCAAAAATTCCATTAATGTATTATTTTGAAATATCTCTCTCTACTCTAATGTGCACATTTTTAGCAATTTGTGAACACACATTACATTTGTGACTTAAAGTTATTTAAATTCAATGAAGTGTTTCGAAAACTCAAAACTATTCTGTGAAAAAAAGCTTCAAATTTTGAATGTACAGTAACGCTTAAATGTCAATTTCTTAAAAATGGTTTTAAACTTTTTAATGGAATTTGCTATTTAGGGCGAGTTTTTACTGTTCTTTAATATTGTTAAAGTAATATTTCGTTTCCACTATTAGGAAGCAGAAATGTTGAGAAAATTTCACAAACATTTACAATTGGAGGTGATAGATGGCAGCCGGCAAGAGGAAGGGGCAAGACCAAAAAGAAAATCCACCCCAAGGAAATAAGAGAATTTTACGCAAGAAAGTCTGTCCGATTATTTAGTACCACTAGTTTTGGATAGCCTAAAGGTCACCTAAAAATAACGGAGTACGTATTTTTGTTCAAATCTTTGAATTTTCTAAAATTGAAAAAGTTCAAAATTTTCAACGGGTTCTAAAATTTTCTTTCTTTATTTTTTTGGAAGAGAGCATTACTCCCGGTGCGACACGTACCGGCGCGGAGGTCTCTGCCGGCTACTTTGGCACATATGTGAAAGGGCGTGTGTGGCGTCCGCACTTACCAATCTTACATCTTCTGCAGCTGGTCGACGATTCTGACTGATCGTCATGCCAGTCCGTCTCTAATACGAACAATGTATTTAGTTCAAGCAAATAGTGTCATTTATAGTTTTTTTAAAAAAGAACGATTCATTTTTGTTTTTATTGAATATAGGTTACTTATATTTTTTTCTCACGAACGTGTCCAACAATTTTTTCTGGGAGGAAGAAAAGTACGCTTTAAAATAGCGCAGGTCATATTTTCGGTGAATTTTCTAAATTTTTGAAAATAGCTAACAAAAGATTAACATTAAAAAATACAACATTGATGGTAGAGATATTTTTCTTCCATGAAATATTTTCTTTAAAATTAGATCTTGAAACAATAAATGAAAATCTTTGAAATTCTGAAAATTTAAATTCAATAGTTTAACATTTTTTAAGCGTTGGATAGGGAGTTTGGTTGTCAGTCTGTTGGTGTACAAGTCATATAGCTGGCGTGTTAACTCTAAGGAACTCAGTATGAAGGACAGCGCAAAAGTACAATATTTGATGGTTTAAAACACCTTTGAAGGTTGAGAATAAGAATGACAAGAGATTCTTTCCGCCTCTCACGAAACAAGTGAGCCAAATGTTCATCGAATATTTGTTACTTATATTAAAGGGCCTTTTGAGGGAATTCTTCTAAAGAATTAAATCTGGTCTTGGACTCAAATTCCCATAGATAAGTTTGTTTGTTCTTCATTTCATCAACAGAGGGAGACAGAACTATCCAGACACGGGAGGAAATACTGGAAATAAACCTTTACTGTGTTAAAACTCCAATTATTTATTTATTTTTACGTGTGAAAAACATATCAAATCGAAGATACAAACAAATTCTGACAAAACACCTCTTACGTTGCGTGCAACAAGAAATGTAATAAATAAAAGTATTCAGTATTCCGTATTTTGTAATAGCGCCTTTGGTCGGTAGAACAGTTTTCAGTCGCTTTGGCATGGAGTACACAGACTTTTTTGTGATATCTGAACCAATATTCTCCCATTCTTCTTTTAGTACCTCACGAAAATGTTTAAACTGGTGACATGCCGTATATGTAGCCTCTTTTTCAGTTCATTCCAGATATTTTCTATGGGGTTCAGGTTCGGTGACTGCGATAGGGTAAGGAGACGTGGCGTATTATATAGAATCCACTATTTGACAATATCCGTGGTATGCTGCGTATCATTATCTTGCAGAATATAAGAATATCGTCCCAGATTTAACATTGCAACACGGTTTTTCTGATTTTGTTTCAGTATATCAAGATACATAAATCTATCCATGATACCATTAATAAATTTGAGCTGCCTGACTCATGGAAGACATGTATCCCCACGCCATTACACTACCACCTCCGTGTTTGACGGTTGTTACCATCTTATTCGGCTTTGCGCATTACTTAACTGCGGTCATTTGAGTTATAAAATTAAATTTACATTCATCACTTCACAGGATATTGTCCCCAAATGTCTCATCTTTTTTGACAAATTCCTCCGCAAAGACCATACGCCTTCTTGCATTAATTTTATTCACGAACTGTTTGCGCTGTGGAACTTTGACATGGCAGCCCGCACTCTTCAAGTGTCTGCGAATCTTCCGAACGGTGATATCGGTACCAATACCTGCTGCCTCTTCTGCTTGTATTGCAGATTCCGTTTCCCGCGAAATTTGTTTCACCATTCTCAATATGTGCCTCTTGACCCTATTGGTCAGTTTCTGTCCACGCGCGCCCCTGCCGTGAACGACTAACGTACGTTTTTTCTTCTTTCCATCTCTTTACGATACTAAATATGGTTTTCCGGCTTCGGTTTATCACCTTGCCTATTTCAGCATATGATTTTTCCTGGCTATCAGACTAACAATAACGTTTCTCTCCTCCACTGTCGTTTCCTTACCTTTCCTGGGCATGTCGGTCATTCAGACTAATTTGACGACTCTTCTGTCCCCCCTATGGACGGGACAGTTGCCTCACATCCACTGATAAGCTTTCTGTTGCCGATCAGCGCTATATGGCCAAGCTTTACTTATCAGTTGGTGTAGTGTCTTAACACGTTTATCGCGTTTGTTGAACACGCCAATGAGATTAAATTGTATATAGTTATTTATAGTAACGGAAATATCCGTTACTATAAATACGAATATTTCCGTTACTATATACACTGTACGATGCAATTGGCATAACCAACTATTTTCTACATGGAACCCGCAGTATCGTACCTTCGCACATCCAATTGTCATCTACGGCGGAAGCAAATTTGGCAGTCCAATACGTCGACACTCTACGTCTGAATACTTTTGTCCGCCTCTGAACATAACGAGGAGGATTTCACGTATGGCTCGATGTTATTTCTGTAATATGTAATTCCTTAGTTTGGCTTGTGTTACAAATGTTATTACTATTGTTTCTTTTCCACTCCCACTATTTCTAGCTATCTTACTGGATAGTACTTTTAATGAAATGAGCGACATTTTCTTCTTCTTCTTTTTCTTCTTCTTCAAAATTGGCTATAAAACACTATTGAAATGTTACTGAGGCATTTCTCCATTCTTTGCTTCCATTCAAGTATACGTAGCTCATCCTTCGAAAAGGGCGTTAGCTATTTAGCTTCTTCGAAATCTTCGTTCTTGCGCGCAATAGGAAACAAATTACTGTGGGCGATTCGATGCACAACGTCGTCTAAAATGTAACGCAATTTACTTAGTTGCATATAGTTACACGTGAAACCTAGTGCATCTTAAAGTAGACATACATTGCTACAGTAATACTAGTTAATCCACATAGTTCGAAATCTACTTGAAGGACAAAAAACGTAAAATTTAGCTCGCGCATCACTCGAAAGTCATAGCTTTTTTATGCCAAGAAAATTGATGAATTAAAAATATATTTCTGCTGAAGGCGGGTTGAAAATTTTGGAGCCGTTCTCGAGAAAATGAAGTTTATGAATAACTGTAATTAATAATTCCTTGAAACCAATGCAATTTAGTTTTTGTCAAAAACTTCTCCTAGTTTTGTCGTTAAATTTTTCTGGGGTAGACTAACGAACGCTCTAAAAATTGCACGGATCAGAATTTTTGTTGAACTCACAGATTTTTTGAAAATTTCATAAGTTAAAATAATGAGACGAACCACTGTTTTTTCCGAGTAAGCTGAGTATAGCTCTGCGAGTGGTGGTATAGCGGTAACCTGTTTGACGGGTTAACTAATTTTTTTCTGATTGGAAACACTTTTTCCGCTTAATGTAGCAATGTAATATTGCATAACCTTTTGAAAAATGTTAGAAAGTATATGTTGTTGCACCTCCGGTAGTTTTATCTGCAATAAATTGATAATAAAAAGAGGAATGCATAGAGAGAGAAATATAGAGAAAATATTTCTTAGACGTGATTCAAAATTACACTTCCAGGTGGCCTTCCGGGCCCTGACACGTACACTGACAGAGAGGGGGAGTCCGGAAGGTAAGAAAGAGACCAACTTTTTACAGTTAATTGAACCGATTGTAGTGTTTCGCACTTTGTGGAACTTGTCACATATGTTCTGTAGTAGTGGTCTCATAGTTTGGCTTTCCCCCACAGAAAAAGTCATAAGACGTGAGATCTGGAGAATCTGGATCTGACGACCATCCTGCCGACTTGGACATTCCTTGTCCAAAATACGCCTTAATACAGTGGCGAAATATGCAAGGCAACAGTCGTACTGAACTTCTTATTATTTAAAATACATTTCATTTTAAAGAAATATCTCTATCATCAATATTGTATTGCAAATTTGTTAATAACTGAGAGTTCATTCGTCGAAAATCCAGTACCACGTTTTTGCAGTCCTTTCTTAGATGAAGGAGAAATTCTAAAGAAAAAATAGTCTTTTATAGAAACGAATTGTTTAAAAATTGCCTTCATTTTACATCACGTTACGCAAAAGCTACCCATGTATCCGAAAATGGTACAATAACTTATATATGATCTGTCTGTGACAACAAATTTCATTGAGGAAAAACATGTCTATCTTCAAGATTTACTTGTAGGATGCCATTGAGAACTTTTGAACTTTTGCAAATTTCGAATACTTGAAGGTTTTTACGAAAATTAGACTGATGCCATTTTAAATATTTTTATGCTATTCAAGGATCAAAAATAATGTAAAACATTGGAACAATTTTTTAGAAAATTTTGAAAATGTTCAGAATACTTAATCTTAAGTTCTTTCAAAAAATAAAAATATCCGTTTCAAATACGCAAGATCTTGAATTTGTTCAAATCAGCCTAGAAATATCGATTTTGAAGAAAACCGTGTGAACGATACACACTTGCAACAGGCAAACAGATACATCCATCCTCGTCAATAGATTTTTCGGTATCAACCACAATCCGTGGATTATGAATACACAGTGTGTTAGAGGATGTAATTTACTTCATATTCTTAGGAAAAAAGATTTATTCATTTTTTTATTACCAGGACTCGATAATCGAGTTTTTTATCGGAAAATCGTAGTGTGTGTGATACTATCATTTAGTGTAGATTTATTTATTGTTACTGAGGGCACTATATTATATTAGTAATTTCCAATTCACAAAGAAAACTATGGTGCCTGCGGCTGTGTGAGAGATGTCCATGGATTTGTTTGATACCAGGTACACTCTTTCTTGCTGGATGGCAAGATATGACGCGAACCAACCTGTCGCTTTGCGGGGTTTTCTTCACCAAGTTTCTCCTATCAGCGGGGCACTGCCCTGCCGGGACAAGCTCTAAGCTCCCAATATGTGTAATAGTATAGTACTTGTACGTAAGGTATGAGGGTAGGAAAAGGGAGGAAGATCGCGTGAGGCCCGTTTGTTATGGTGGCGCTGCGTCATTTGCCTGGTGTTGGTCGGAGAAACCACAGAAAACTACCGATCAAAGCAGCCGGCAACAAGAATTCTCCTAAAGACAGTGACTGAAAAAATATATTTGAAAAGTTTTTAATTTTAAAACAATGTTGCATTTATTGTACTTTTTAATTCATTAATTAAATTTTTATAAAATTAACTACAAAGAAATAAACAAAACACCTTTTCCTAACATAAATAGTATTTTTGGAAAAATTAATTGTGAAACTTCAGCAATTGATAATATTTCTTGACAGAGTTGACTATTTTTTTACAATATATACATTATCATCATCACTATTAATGCGGCTAGAATCCGTATTTGAACATCAAGCTGGGCGCCTTAACGTTACAGACCGACCACAGAACACCCAATGTTCTCCGATCCTAAAAACCACCAACTCGCATACTGTTTCGTGGTTCATCTGCCTTGCGACAGTTGCGACCTGCCACGGCAGAGCGCGCGGAGCGTTTGCCCTCTGTAGGCGACTGCGAGAACCCTCTGTCGACTGTAATTAACTAAGACGTATGTGATTGATGAATAATATTCCAGCACGGCTTGTGGAATCTTTATCATTACTGTATCCAATGACGTACAGAAATGAAGTAATCGTAGAGAAAATAAATTATAACATAATTTATTCAATCGTATCTGCGCCTTTGTAGACCAGGAATTTCTAACTTCGAGTCGAAACTGTGAGAATTGCATATTTTCAACTACCGCTAAATCTTGATTTAAGGGCAAGAACTAACTGTGTTAGAATACTGGGGTTCATTTCATATTCTGTGCCCTACAATCATTAACATGGTCCGGGGAGAGGTCATTCTCGGACAGCGCTCTCCTTTCCTCATCCTTACCCCCTCCCGTTCTTGAAGCCGAGCTATGGGCCAATTCTCCATTCTCATTTAGCTAATCCTCAATGAGCTAGACAATTAGTGTTATATTTTAAATGCTGCCAATCCTATATTCGAGATAAAAAATCATGAATGGAATATATTAAAATATTATCTCTCAAAAACATTTGAAACACAGTACATAGCTGCCTTGAACAATTACAATCCGTAATCACACGTTTCGTGCTCTTGAGTTAGTGTGATCTGTTCACTATAACAACATTTCCTCTAACAATCACCCTATTTTTCTGCATGTACGAGTTATGTTCTCATCACCATTTCTAAAAACGCCATTTGTAAGGTTGTTTATGTTAAGATATTGTAAGATGCCATATATAAGGTATGTAATATATTTACATTGGCAATATTCAAATTATCGTGTTTTACAATTCCCGAACATTTCCATCCCATTCCAGATTCTGTGAATAGAAAGTTTCTTTATTCCACTACGTTCGCGTTTTGGATGTCGTAACGATGTCGATGGTGTAAGCTTTCCGGCAACTAGAATATCCTCCGAAAATGACTGATTTACTTAGTCTTCAAAATTTATTTACGAATCTATCTTGGTTTGCAAGGAATACTTTACATCTGAATATCCGAAAGTGGTTTGGTTTAATTTTCGACCACAACTCTACAGGGACTTTATTTTCTTTCCTGATGGTTAGTGTTACATCATACTTGTAAACTGGTATTTACAAAGCTTCACTGTAGAACATCATGGCAAACCATAAACTATTAATAATGTTTTAGTGTCATCCAAGATAGTCCTATTGCCTCTCTCCACTGTCATTGCTTTGAGAGCTATAAGCGACTGTCTTTTCACATTTGACCCTGTATGTACATAGAAATTCAATAAAGTTGAATTAATGAATTCTTCGTCATTATTTGTTCTTACATATTTCACCTTTTCATAGTATTCATTTTCTCTTCGTTTAATGAAATGTATTAATCAATCCGCACAGTTAGATATATATTTTATGAGCTCCACAAAAATTTCGGAGACTGACTTGATCCCCAATTTGCAACTCATACCTATTTCCACCCAATGAAATCACTGGCATCAGACCATCCAGACCCACATGTAACCTCTCTAACATGAGATTTCTAGTTTCGTTATCCACGATTCTGAAAGAAACTCTCGTCAATTTTCCCTGTAGGCAACTACCCCATTCTCTTTGTTACAGTAAATATTTCCAATTTTTTCACCATTCCCACTTTATACATCTCTTTGATATATTCTTAATGCACGTGACACAGTCTCCAACGCCATAAGTAGATGCCAGATTTTTACGACCTAAAACATTGCCAACAATTATCAATAAAATTCTCTTGAAATGTTTTTAAAATGCCATAAAAGCAAAGAAAAATGACAAATACCAATTCAGATGAGCAACTCAAACTCTTTGATGTGTTACTGATGTAATAGAGACCTTTTCCTTTCTTTTAAGTGAACTCATCTTGCAGACTTTTTGTTTTGATCTGTTCTTTACAAGGAAATCTGTCTTCAGTTATTCCGAAATCAGTCGAACCGAAAATGGCGTTGACAGGCTTCGCAGGAACCTGATATTAAATATAACGACTGACATTACAATTTCTGAGCGAAGAAAGAGAATCGTGTACTCAGATATTTTGTGTTAGAATATTTCTTGGATCTCGTAAATATTATTTGAAATAGGTGCAAATGAAATATCATTAAAATCGATTAAATCAGCGCAAAATGTTATAAAAATTACGAAAAGGGTAAAAAATTACTTATTAGTAGAAGATCGACAAAAATGCTCAAAATTACAAGTGGGTCACTTCCATTTATGTCTAAACCAAAATTGAATATGATATTCATTAAACCCGTGTCCTAGACATAAGCCACATCCGTTTTGTTCCGGCGTGAAACGTATTTTTTCACTGTCGATAACTCCATTATATTCATCATTAATATTACATTCAAATGTAGAAGAAGTATTTTATTTCATCTTATTCACACACATCTTAAAAATGAAATCATCTCTGTCAAATTTCCTTTCACTCACAATGCATTATTCTTTACATCATATATTTTTGTCCTTCTTTTATCTAGAACGATTTTCTTATTTTTCTTTATTATATACCTGCCACTGTTAATCACTGGAATTCTAGCTGGGAACATGTAATTCTTCCTCTAAGTGGATCCTAACAAAATTATTGTCATTGAGATTGCAATAAGAGAAGATTTTCCTACATAGTCCGGCTAAATGTTTCTACCTGATTCTTCTGTTGAAATTTATGTTATTCTAGGTTTATTGTGTGGCAACAAGTCTCGTCTTGACGTCATGTGAGACGTGCACACGCAATGTAAAGACTATGTTACAGTTTCTGTAGATTTCATTTCGATATAATTTGTCGATGCCATCATCACGTGTTTCCTTTTAAAAACTCCATTTCATTTAAATTTACTGCAATTATCTAAATTTATTTCCTTCTTTCTTTCACATATCCAAGTTTTATAATGTATTTCGCTCTGTATCGCCGTACTGTCTATCGTCATCTGTAGTTCTGACCGTTTCTATCCTTACTTTGCCAATATTCTTTCGTCAAATTGCGAAACTTTCCACATACAAAACAGGTTATTTTTTCGTTTATTTCACTTTATACTTTTTAATGTTTTTTTTCATTCACAATTCCTTTCGTAACGACGTAGACTGTCTCATATCGCATCAAAATATTCTTTAGAATTTGCGTATAAAGGAATTATTACTTATTTTTAGCTCCGTGGCAAACCTTAGATAATATTCTGGACTTCTTATTCCTATTCCTCTACCGTTGACCCCAGTTCCGCTGTCTCGCATGAGAGTCCCCTACTTCGTCAAGAAGTCATCTACGTCCGCTCGTTCTTTTTTTCAACAGGAACGAGTTTCATCTTTAAATTTACAAGACTTTTTCTTTTTTTGTAAACCGTTGTGTCCCCTTTTTATCTTTTTCGTAGTAATTTTGCATTCGTAATTCCTCTCGTGCCCTATATCTGTTTGTGCGATTGTGTTAAAACAATTATCCCCATTATCTCATTGTTCTTGAAGGACCACTCTTTGCATTTCTTACTCAGAGGCACTTGCGTTATCCCCTTTTATTATTATAGGCTCTTCGCTAATACTTCCTCAAATAAGTACTTTGATTCATGTAAGGCATTTACCTTCATGTTCTACCAATTATAGTTGTTGTTCGCCTATGCCTCTATTTTTTCCGTGATACCGTGATCCCTCTTATTCTTTCACTGACAATCACGATCTGCTACCGGATTGTTGTATTTTAATGGCAGTTAAACCTGTATTCGTGTTAAAAATAACTACATGCATTGAACATAAAAAATAATATTCTCCCAAAATCATTTTATAAACAGTAAATAGATAGTTCACAATTACAATCAGAAATAACATATTTCGTGATTTTCGCTACGGTGTGATCTGTCTACAACAACTATTCTGCTAAAACTTAGAACACATTCCAGCTGGGGCGGTGCCCTTTTGGTGAGAGATACCTGGCTAGGGAAAAACCCCGCAAGCTAACGGGTAGATCGGTGCCGAATTTCTCCTTCCACGGAGAGAAAATTACCCCATCACTAGCGTTAAAAACTTACATTACACTTTTCTTGACGGAGATACGCGCGTCTTTGACGAGAAAATTATTCGGGTCCTGATAGCAAAAGAAGTGAACGTGTTATTCTTCTAAGTAGTAAATAACTTAAAACACGTTTTGTTGTCAGAAACCCTGTTCTGTGGGTCCTTGATACCGAAACATCGATTGACGGCAAAACGACTATCCGCACGGCCGTCCGGCCGGCTGTGTCCATCAGTGTCTGTCGGTGGTCAACGCTAGCCCCTAAACCATTTAAACGATTTTCTCCAAAATGTATATTCCTGATTTGTTGTGAACGAAATCAAGAGCTCTGCGAGTTTGAAACATCGTTTGAATTTTGTCGGTACTCTACAACTCAACAAGATTTTCAAAATTTTCTCAGAAGAAGCTCCAGATTTTTTAAATGTATCTTTGCCCTACAATTGCATTAAGAATAAAGCGTAGTCCAGATCTCAATTGTTTAAAGAATTGTCTCAAATCAATTGTTTAAAGATAGATTTTCTAATAAAATCATTTACAACTTTCTGAAAATATGAATAGATTTGGCGGAATTTTCCGTGAAATATATACCATGCTAACACTAGAATTTTAAACACTGTCCACTTATTTTTTTCGATTAGAACGTCTTTATTTTTTAATCTATCCGATATTATAAGAATAAAAAGATTCATTACACTATCACATTTTATATATTTTCATAATTTAAATTTCTTTTAATACAATAACATACTCGAGGAATAGTACGTCAAGGAATTCAATTTGCAGTGAGTCTTTGCTTTTGTTAAAATGTATAAATGCCATAGACAAAAGAAATACTTCGAAGTTCGAAGACATACTTCGATAGCACTGAAGCCAGCGACCACAACAAAACTTAACCTAAAAATATTAATAACAGTATACATTTAACCCACAATATGTTGACATAACAGAAAGACGTTTAGCTTGAATATAAGTGTCGTGGTGCGTTATCGTTGGCATTTGTAATGAAATAATTATATGTATATAATTATTTCGTTTAACTTGAAACCTATCGTTTGCGCAGTACGGAGTGGATTCTCAGATCTTCGGAAGACGGTGTATTGCACTGTGTGCAAAGTCTGAGAAATGATCGGAAACACATATTACAATGCCCTTGCCCGCCTTTTTTAGTGTCTGGTCTTACTAAGCTACGTAAGAAATACTATTGTAATGGACCGCGTCGTATAGCCGATTTTTTCTCTTATTGATGGTTACTGGTGACGAAAAAGTAGATACATCTTATTCCTCTGTGTAGCAAATTACTTTCTTTAGCACGTTGTGTAATCAGAATTCATCTTTTTTGCGCCCTTAACACTGAAAAATTGATTGACGGCACAGTGCCTGTGCCCGTCTGTCTCTCTGTGGACAACGTTGACCCCAACCATTCAGATGATTTTCTCCGAAATTGATATTCCCTGTCCGATCTATACAAACTCAATGTTTTGCGGGTTTGAAACGGATACTTTGATTTTTGTGGTCACTCTAGATGAAGCCTCTACAGCGTTTTCTTAATTTGCTCAAAAACTATAATTGTTTTCTTTTAAACTTTGTCCGGGTGCTTAAAGATATAAAACTAAAACTACGCTCACCTTATCTTTTAGGAAGGCGAGAATCAACGTTTGTGCATCTTAATACCCTAGGTAACCAATATTTAGTGAATGTTTATCGTCCGGGTGTATTGCTCTGTAGAAGGCTACAAGATGTCCCCTCGAAGCAGACGCGTCTCGTCTCGGGCAGTGAATATTCAATAAACGCTGGCAGCGTATATAAATATCGAGAACATGTTTATCACGTGTCAGGAACACGAGAATGTAGAAAACTTTTCCGAAACCCTGAGGTAGAAAATTCTTCGAATCGTTAACTAAATATATTTAACTTATGTAAATGTGTTTAAAAATTAATGAGTAGTTTTGTGTATCATCGCCTCTGCAACATTAGCAATTATACTCAATAGCCCAAGAAATATAAATTTTCCTCCTTGTTTTGTTTTTCGTCATATATTCTAACAGTTGTAACGTTTTTGCCGAAATGGTTATTACGAGGTGTTTTTTGTTTTTTTCTTGCTTTTAAGTGAAAAGAAACGCGAAGTTTATTGCCTGCTAGTAAAGAAATCTTTGGTTTTGAACAGGAGTACGTAGTTTTCTATTATCTTTTTGGGTAGCTGATACGTATATACACACGTCTGGATGCATTGACTTGAACGGGTAGAAAATGTAATATTTTGAATTCTTATCGTTATCACTATGTTAGAATTTTGAATTTAAAAGAAAAAATCAATTTTGGAATCTACTAGCAGAACCGAATACACACCTCTGTGTACTGTACCCCACATACGAGGCACATAAGTGCGAGACGGAAATGTCATCAATTTGTCAGGCCATAACGCTCGAGTGTGCGTGGGCCCAGTCGTCCATGGATCGTGTGCAATAATGCCGGACGAGTTCCTGGCCCGCGGGACTGCAATTCAAATACGAGGTTCATCATCGCACTGAATTCCAGAGCCGCATTCCTCTGCCCGCGCGCTCAAAGGACAGGGAGCAACGAGCGCCGCATGTCTTTGACGAGGCTCCAATTGATTCTAGGGGTCGGTGCCATTTTTTTCGTGTAGTTTACATGCTTCATTAAACACAGATAATATAAAAGAGATGTACCTTTAATCTAGAACTTGTACGAAGAACAGAACAGAATCATCGATATTAAAAATTGCTGATATTTGATGATCTCTTTTATTCAACATCCCGAGATCTTCCTTGAGACTTCTATTTATATTTACTAAAATATTATTCATTTTGTAGAGGAATTACATTATCACCTCAAGATGGTTATATATGCAGAGTGATTTAAAATTTTTCTTTCGAAGTTCGAACAGTTCGAAAAATAAAAATTGCAAGTAATGTATTAAATAAGTTTCTCATCTCAGGCCTTCTTCGCATTTTTACTAACTCTTAGTGTATACTTTCTCGCCTTATTTCTCAATGAAAGGAAATGTTTTGGTCGCCAGACATCGCCGTTAGTTTCACAGAAAAAAACTCTCATTGCCGGATCCTGGTTACGAAAATTCGGATAAATGTTGTTCCTATGTGTAGTGAGTTACTTCCTCTTTCACGTTGTGTTATTAGAACATATGTTTTGTCGGTTATTAATACCGAAAAAGAGATTGACTGCAAAACATGTCTGTATATGGTCAGCCGACTTTCTCCAAAATTGATATTCCCCAATTGATCGAAACAAACTTAAGATTCAGCAAGTTTTAAACGGGGGGATCTCTGGCTATTAATCAGTGCTGGTCCAAGAATGGTCGTGACCTCAAAATAATAAACATGGCAAATAATTAAGCTTTCCTGTTTTAATTGCTAACATTTTCGTATAGGGGTGTGATGACGGTATTGATTCAGTGTGGTTTGAAGATCTCTTACCTGGCTGTTCATTCGCACTAGGACTATATCGTCAGCTTCTTTGATATACTTTCCAATGTATTCTTACCCTTATGAAGTGTCTCAATAAATATTTTACCTATCTTTGAAAGCTTCTACAACTTATACAAGTATTTCCAGATTTTGTTTCATAAAAATGTTCAAATTTAACACAATAAAAGTTTAATTAAATTCGGAGTGTGATTTCTGAGAATGTTCTTTGTTTGTGGAATTTGTTAATTTGTTGTGAAGAACTCCTTAGAGGCGTTGTGTGACAAATATAGGCACATGAATCACTGCCAAACGTGATGGAAAAAACATATTCCTTGTTTGTTTGTATCATTTCTACCTGCGCCTACAATTAATGTTATCTCGAAAAGATTTACTAGACCTTTCCCATTGTTCCACCATTCTTTCTTTCTTTTGTGATAAAATTGGATTTTTTAAAAATAGACGCAAATGAATGTGCATCATTTAACTCACATTAGCGCATTAAAGTAATATACAGTTTTTACGATGCATAAATTAAAATTAAAAACGTTCCACTGTCCAGTCTCGATTATATTTGGAAGTCTTATGAGGAATTAAGAATTTGCTTCCGTTTGCAACTCACGTCTTCCGCTTACCCGTCCATCTGTCCGGGTAAATTTGTTAGGTCTATTTCTGATTATAGTGCTTGCAGTAGTAAATGAGTCATATTCACTCAATCAGTAAATGACTATATTTTTGGTATAACGTGAATCTTGTAAACTTCTTCTTAGTAAGTTGATAATTTTGCCATTGCCTTTGACACGTGATCTACGAATTAGTTTTTTTGTTATATATATATAATATATATATATATATATATATATAGTATGATATTATATAATAAAACTATAAGAACGACGTTGTATTCGTAAATCACCAGATGTCAGTATCAACAGCTCACTACAAAAAATTCACATACAACCCATGAACTTTAGTTTACCGCACTTTGCCAGATGGCACTGCTGTATTACTATTTCTATATAATTAAAGAATACATTGAGCACCAAAAAGGAGAGTAATATTAATTTTAACAATGATATCAAATGTATTAATTACCTATTATTCTGTGTAATTCTAAACAACCTACAAGTATTGTGCTTCAGTTTCTGAGTCAATGACCTCGAACTCGATCAGGTTTTTCGCCCAGCTTTACGGAGCCTTTGAGCAAATGCGGAGATGATCCTTGTTTTGCTTCTGGACGTAAATGTAAACTCACTATCTGCGTACAGGTAGATTTCAGCAGGGAATGTACTCATTCAAATTTTGTTTCTCTATGTTCTCGGGGGAGTAAGTTGACACCTTCACGAAGGATACTATGAGGGATAATTTCCAAATCTTTATCTCGTTTGCTTTTGAAAATATTTTTATTATTGCCAAATATAACCTCTTTGCAATGATTATTATTATTATTATTATTATTATTATTATTATTATCACAATCATCATTATCAATTCTTGTCAAAAATTACTCGTTTTCGCCCCCCGTTTTCATAATTCGTTTTATACGGGGTAAGTTCAGGGATCCCGGAAATAAAGAAAACGTGTACAGATTACTCTTTTCCCCAAGCTACGTCAGCAGGTTTTAACTGTTATTGAAATTTAATAAATTAATTGATATATAATATAAAATTACGTGTAATAGCAGTATAAGTGGTTAACCAGGCGCCTTACCAAACATGGAGTGTGTCTTGATTTGACTGTATCATATAAAAGGCATTTCTTAAGATATATTAATATAATTATCAAACACTATTTTCGAAGTGGGTGAAACGATCAGTAATATTTTCAAAAAATTCCTTGCCTGCATATATACTTAAACCATGTACTACAAATTTTTGAGGTAAAATTCGATTTATGGAGCTATAAAGGAAGTTAAATGCAGTGCAATGAACTGTCTTCGGAATTATGCGAAAAATTCCACTAAGGCGATAGATAACTGTTAAAACAATACCTATTTATAACTAATCAACTTAAAATCACCCCACTCTACTGTAATAATATGTCGTGAGGAGAATGCATGCTAACGTTTGTTTGCAGTCGTCCCACGATGCATTGGAGAGATGATAAAATCGATTTTCAACTATTATATTCATTGACATCCTTTTCTGCATCGAGAACATTGATATTAATCTAATACTGATGTGATGTTGGCACAAATTGCTGTTGCAGCGCTTTTCGTATATGTTTAAATATAAATTCATTTTGACACTCATTTTTACTAATTTTCATTTGTATCATCGAAAAGTTTCCAATTTTTTCTTTATTTTGGGGGTAATAGAGCAAACTACGATTATAAAAATATCGCAGATCCCAGTTTAGTTGCTTCATGCGTATTTTCGAAAAATGTAAAAAATTAACATCTCAGAACTATAATATCAATGGCAGAGATTTTTTGCTCAATAAAATGTGTTCCTGAAAATTAGATCTTAAAATAAAGTCATGCACGTATTTTTTCAAATAGCAGTTTCGTGTAATTTTTGCAAATTCGTATTCCTCGCACTTTATTATAATTTTACTTAAGGGTTAATAGTGCAAGAATGTATACGTGCTGATGGGGCAGCACTAGTTAAAATGTGTACTGACGGTGATTTTTTTTGTTTTTCAGTCGATAATACTATAAGTATTTAAGTAATTTAAGTATAGTGTAGAAGTTGAATATCTTCCGGATAGCACGGTTCAACACGCTTATGTGACTCGATTCTTTTTATAATTAGTTAGTTCGATGTGTTCTAAAATGAAGGAAAATCAATGACATAATGACCCTGATTTGCTTGTACGGCTAAATTTTGTTTTTAATAATTTTAGACTTTTTTCTATAAAATGTTTTACCTTATTTTTGTTTTAAATGAACAATAAATGTTTTGTGAAGCCCTCATAAGTTTTTGTCATATATCCTTTATACTACAAAAATTACCGGAAAAAATGTTTTTTAATAGTTTGAGCTGCGAAGAGCAAGGAGAAAAGTTCAACCAAAACATCATGGTGACGGAATCCAGATACAAAGACAAACAATCAAGAACTATGATAGGAGACTATGTGTGGGAACTTCTTCGTGGAAGTTTACCACAAAATAAACCTCGTCACTTCCTCGTAAACTTAGTTGTTTGCAAGTCAAAAGAAGTCACGATCAGTGTGTTCAAATGTACCATTTTCATCGTATTTACGGCATATTTGTAGCAAGTAATTCTATTAGATAGTATCTTAAAAAACAACTTGTGCCTTATAATAAAATTTACAACTGGCTTTTAAACCCAAGTTACTACTTGGGTTTTAAGAACTGTTCCTTCAAAGTACTTTTATTACCATATTTGACGTAAATAATCCATATTAATCTGTTTATAATTTTAAGCAGTGATGCACACAATATTATATTCGTATGAGACATTTGTTTTCAATTTACATTAGTTTTCATAAGTTGAAATATATTTAACTTTTCCTTTTGAGTTTTAAGAAAGAATGAACCCTTATTTTTGCCGGCGAAAATTAAAAAAATAAAAATATTTCTTAAAGGGATCATAAAAATGAGTTTTTCATGATATTGATACTGAACTTTCTTTGTATAAAGGATATCTGTCAAACGTATGTATGCTGGATAAAACACTCATTGATCATTTAAAATAAAATGGCAAAGTATCAACGGAAAGGACTACAATCGAATAAAATCAAAATCATGGACTTAAACGCAAATCAGTGACATTATGTTATTAATTTTCTTTCATGTTAGAAGAAAATGAACCAAGTAATCATAAAAATAACCTAGTCACACAAAAAATTGTTGTACTGAGTACTCGATAGAAATTTCTGAAAACTGTGATAAACATTATGTACTTTAATTTAAAAATAATTTTGGCGGGCCATGTTTGGCCTATATCCTGTATCAATTAAATCTCATTTTTCTCCCCATCTTCATATTCTATGTGCCAGTCTATTCTTTGTGATTCTTTTACCTTTTCGAAATAAAGGTGCGTTATCATACGTAGAGCAGTTCACATCAACTTCACCCATTTTAACAAACAAGAATTATATTTATATTATATGAAATTATTAACTATTTAAAGACTTTTGTATTTAAATAAAATAGCACCTTTTTTTAAATTACACGTTACTGATTAATATTCTTCTGAATATATTGTAGCGTTGAGACATTTATTATGTTTCTCTTCGCCTCTGAATTTTATATCTTTTTTACAGATGTTCCTAACCTTCACACATATACATCCGTGAATGGATACAGAAAATTAAAATGAAAATTTAAATACTCCAGTGAAGAAAAAATAATTCATTTTTGGTAAGTTACAGTAAATTATTAAATTTTATACATTTAGTACATAATTTAAGTAACAGTGTATTTGTGAGTATTACTTACATCTAGTTTCGTTGCACATTTTTAAACAAATAATTCAATTTATATTGAAAATATATCTTTAATATACGTTCATGGACTTGCTTTCTGTGAGGCGTCCCCGGGTTTAATACCAAGCCGGATCAAAAATAAAACTTTCTAAGACAAATCATCTGTTTCTGAAGCTGTGTAACGAAAGGAAGCGCAGGGAGACCAAAAATACTAGATTCGATGTTGGGAATGTGACATATTCACAGCATTTCTCCCTTACCCCCAAATGCAGGCCTGGAAACACTGCTACTTAGACAATAGTCTGATTAATCTGACTCCAAAATACCAAAACACTCATATATACAATTTCAATATGTGTTTTATTATCTATTGTGATTAATTTTGTATTTTTATTTGCAATTTTCTTGTAAAATATCCGTAGCTCAGGTTTACATTCGGCACGTACAAATCTATAAATATTCAGGAATCATTCACAGTAACATTTATTTACGAACAAAAATATGCTTAACAAGTCATAATTAATCAGCTAAATACTTTGATGAGCGATGATATATTTAATATATTCGCTATTCTTTCGATGTCGCTATTCTTACTGGCAGTAGTATGTTTGTAATAGTAGTAACAGCATTTTCAAATTTTGAAACTACTCTAGGGAAGCTACTATTGATTACTGTATGTAATCTCCACGATTGAAAAATTATGACTTTAGTATAATTTTCTGGTTTTAATTTAAGCTATTATTTACCCACCGAACATTTTACCTTGGAGTCATCGAAAACTACTAGATAAAACTATTTCGTTGACTCATATATTTTTGTTTGAGCTAGGCAAAAGTGATACTTTAAAGTCATTTCAATATATTTAGTAAACTCTTTTATTTATTGTAATATTCATTTTTCATTTGTGTGTATCAGTTTCTTAAATATTGCCTGTTTGCTTATTGCAATATTTAAATGACCGTAAGCTTGCTGCAAGAATATAAAAAGCATATATTACAACATCCCGTGTAAACTAAAAAGTTTTGATAAAAAATGGTGTTACTGTAAGAAGATTATTTAGGTTTGACTACTGACATTTCTATTACTTCTCTAAACAGTTTCTCCTCCTACTATTTTTATGGAAAGTGTGCCAAATTACGCTCTTTGAGAGAAAATATGGGGGTATTCTGATGGATTAAAAATTTATGTGGGTACGTATCTGTTTAGAATTTATTTAATGAACTTCGACATTTTTACTCTTCATACTTGGCTACTTCTTCTTCTTCTTGGATCTATCGAAGGTAATATGTCGTAGTGGGGATGAAAGCTACCGTTATTTACGAATGGGATTCTGACTATCAGCATGACAGGGATAACGGTATAGTTAAATGTTGATCGCCGGCGGGGGCATCTGACAGTTTATGGAACATTGCACAGTCAATAACAGATAGTATTTTCACTTCTAACCGCGGTATTTTGTAAATTTTGCAACTGAACCTGCACTCTGTGGTAACGGAAGTTCGTCAGATTCTTGTCAAAATACGAGACTTTATTATTTATCTAACTTCGCCTTCTTCTTGGTATCACTTTATTGATTTTTAGGACTGACTTTTTTCCCTGTTGAAAGTGAACTCAAGTAAATTGATGTTATTGCCCTGGGGGACTTACGAGGGAATGATTGTCTTGTTTGTTATATGGATGAAAGCGAATAAAAATATTTGTGTAAACATAATACTTTGATTAAGAGATAATATCGCAATTATTGGGCATGTCCGAATTTCGAAAAGATGAAAGTTACAAATTGTTAAAAACAATATTTTCTTAAACACCGAAAATAAAGGTTTTAAACTCTCTTTCAGTAGGCATGGAGTGATGTTTAAGAAATACTTTTAAGTAGTGAGTGGTCAATGTGTTGACCTTTGAAACATAAAACAAAGTGTCATGTCACCTCCCTCCTTATTAAGGAGCAACAAAAATACAAATAGCGATCAGTAAAATTAGAGTACCGTAAGCGTGTGTTCGTCGTTTATGACCCTACATTATTACAAAAAATCACCCTTCATAAAGCTCTTTAATCCGCTGAATTAATATGAAGAATAAGTTCTCGGGGTTAAAACGCCATCAGTTTCTTTAGGTTAATTGAATGATTGATTTATGATTCTGGGCTAAGGCCTTTATTCCTATAAGTGTAGTTCATATTTTTATCGCGGGAGATGACTGTCATTCTAAATGGCGATATTCAGCGCCCTGTCGACTAGAGGGGGTTTTTGTAATCATGTATCTCCTACCTGCAGGGTACCGCCTCAGCTGGGACACGCTCTCAGCTCTCGGCATTTATGATAGTGTAGTGCATGTAAGTGTGAGTAAGGGTAAGGATAAAACAAGGAAGGGGAAGGAAAGATTGCGCGCGGTCTGTGGCACATTTGTAAAGATCCTGCTCAGGCATTCACCTGGTTTTGATCAGAAAAAACATGTAAAACTACCAATCAGAGCAACTGGCCACTAGAAGTACTCTGCAGACACGACTGAATTCTACCTAGTTATCCAGCTAGTGCCGAAAATCCTGCTGCCTTTAGATCCGAACGCTAGGACCTCGCGGATCTAGGCCCTGCAGTGACGTCAGTTGACGCCGAAGCCAGCTAAGTCGGAATCTGTTTCCGAAGGTACAATATTTGCATGAAGTAATAATTGACAAGAAATAAGACAATGCTTGATATATAGCGTGTACTATTCTAAGTAAACGCACGGTCACCCTAAAACAAATTTTTAAAAGCCGACAATCTGCATGACTTCCGAGTACGTAGATTACCAGAAGGCATTTGATTCTGTTGTGCGTAGAGGATTGAGAAAGGGTCTTGAGATATATATGGTGTATCATCTAAAATCAGCCAGATGCTTAGCACAATGATGTGTGACAGGCAATCGAATCTATGGACGAGATCTCTAAAAAATCGTGTGGTAGGAATTAAAATTGTAATTTTTCAAGGTAGTCCAATTTCAAGTAAAGTCCTTGTGAATGCATCAGCAAAACTGGATACAAATTAATCAAAAGAAACTAATATCGAATATTTTACCTGCTACCTGTTAATTACCTCACACTCTACGCAGATAGCAGAGTCAAGATACAAGCTGCGATTGAGACAGTGAAATTATTTAGTGAAGATAAAAAATATTTCAATTTTTGAAGACACGTGCATAGTAATAGATTTTAATAAGAAAAAAGATAAGGGACATCATTAAGAAACTACCATTTGATGATCACAAATTTGTAGGCATGTTTAAAAGTTACCGAAGAGATCATTCCAGCATGGAGAAAGCTTTTACTGAAAGAGGGTTGGCCAAGATTTACAAAACATCTAAACACCAAATTAAATTAAAATCATGACAACCGAATTGGGAGCAATAAGTACACTTTCTTATGCTCTTGGAATTCTCAAGTGATCTCTTTCCTCCCTGAACGTGATATATTCACTTGGAGGCTGCTGACTAAATTCCGTTATCTTGACACAAACTTCTCTATAAAAAGACCTTATTATGCCTCAAATGAAGGAAGGAAGCGACTGCTAGACATAGGAAATGTACAGAGACGACGGATATGCGGAAAGTTTTACTCTCTTCTGAAGGTGGCTTAATGAAAATTTCTGTACAAGGAGATGAGTGATACCAAACACTGAACTCTAGTGCCTAGGAACCATGGTCACTTCAGAAACACAGGAATTGTTTAGTAATTTGAATGTTACTTATCTCTATCCAAAAACACGATAATGTATGCATCATTATCAATTTTTAAGACCATTGCATAAGCATGCCCATGTTCGTATGCAAGAAGAGGAAATGCTGCATTTGTGTTAAAACAATTGAATATATAAAGACCGGGTGTATTTTAATTGCTGCCAGCACATATTTGGGAAGGTACAACCAGCTAACCAAAATATTTCATCAACAGTTCGCTATCAAACATGAAATATTGAATAGAGATGTCCGCCATATTAGAATTGGAACCTCCAACACTCACAATTGAAGAAGGCAATACGATCTTATTTTAGAAAGTATGCATAATGACTGATAAAACAGTGGCATTAAGAATACCAAACATAATTTTAATTGATAACTTACTGATATTTTAATAAATAATTCATATTTTAATTGATAATTGATTTAAGTAATAAGCTACTCTTGTGACAACTTTGGAAATTGCATGACTATATGCCCATGTGTTATTCCGTTTGAAATTGTAATTAAGAAAAAATTCAAGAAAAATGTAAAGAAAATGGACGTATCTCAAGAAATTACCTCATAAGTATGTCTCTCTCTCTCTCTCTCTCTCTCTCTCTCTCTCTCTCTCTCTATATATATATATATATAATATATATATATATATATATATATATATTCTACATCGTTTTTTCAGTTTTTGGGTGACCTGCCACGCTTCTTTCTTGTTGTAAATGTTCACAATCACACTTTCTTTGCCCACTTTCTGTGAATCACCCGTTGGAGATGCTCTACCAACTCATTAGCCTGTTTTCAACCATGTCTAATATGGATCCTTCTATATCCATCCTTTGTCGGATGTCTTCCTTTTTTTATGATTTAATTTTGACACACAACAGCTCCGTCTCCAAAAGTCGTTTTCAAGGGACATCTACCGGGCTCTATCTCTTTTACTTAATTCCCAAATTTCAGCTCCATAAGTACATATGCTCTCTACTATTGTTTTTAAATAATGCATTTAGTTTTTTTGTAGTCCAACGTAGAGATTTTAATTGCCGAATCACTCCATTTCCTTGTCCTATTTTATTAGAGATGTCGTCAGCACTTCTTCCATTTGAGGAAATAGTTACTTCAAGGTATCTGGCTGTCTTACATTGTTTGATCTTATCAGTTACTATGTTGTGGTCCCCTAATCCTTTATTAATAACACATTCTTTCTTTATAACGCTGATAATTTGTTGATTCCACAGATCGCAGCATAGGAGCATCTGTCGGGAAATTTGTGACGTCAGTCTCGAGATTCTCTGGAAGACACATTTCCTATCCGTAGATAGACACATGATGATTATGAGGAGGAGGAACAAATGCTATTATAAATCAAATTTTCACACTTTTGCTCTTTCTAATGACGTAAATGTGAGACTCATTACATAATTAGAGCAAATAATATGCTTTGTTGAATTTGTTGTGGACGCATCTAGCAGGATACAACTTCCGCGGCATCCTCTATTTGCCTCAAAATATATTTTAACAATGATGAAATATATTCCACTGTAGTGAACGCACGGTGACAAATTTTCGACACTATTTACATACCAAGAAATAAAAGCCGATTACACTGGTCTACAAAAACACCCTTTTTGTGACAAGAACAATACACACTGTTTATGTAAGGTAATTTGCCTCTCAACCTAGATCTAAAATCAAAATTTCTGTATCGCATCAGTTTTCATGCAATTATCTATTTTTGAAAATGCCTATTCTCCCTATGTGTTATATGCATCTAACAAAATTTCACACTCTAATAACAACAGATTTAAAGTATTCATTAACTTCAACAACGTAAATCGTGAGAAAAGTGACTAAACACCTAAAAGTATTTCCTTTCTGATTTCTCGCGATACTTTGCCTCATCATACTTTTGTATCTTCATTCGATCCATCAGTAGTCGGACAACATTGCGGAACTCAACTTGACAACACATTGCCATTTGAGAAATGTCCTGGTGGAACTCATAATGGACTCAATATCATTACAAAAAAATGTCACTTTTCTAGACGAAAGTTTGAAAAAAACTTTGACGATCACGAAAAACACTTAGTTTTGTACAGAGGAAAAGAATATTCCATCCTTTTAGTAGCGTAGTTAAAATCTCAGACTGTTGCTTCGTCAAACTTAAATCAAAAACAATTTCGTTGAGATATCCTTAAGACAAAAAAGGTGGTTCATTTGAGTCATGGGAGGGTTGAAATGTTGGATCAGCATGGATATCTCCGTCTCTCCGACTCTGTCGTCTAAATGTCACTGTAGCTTTCATCTTCACTCGCTTGTCACATTCTCAGCAGGCAGCGGCACCGGCAATTCTTCGCTACGACGTACAGGCCTTATAGCAGGGAGATAGATTATTAGGAGATTATTCCAGGGAATTAGGAGATTAACTCTTTTTTTAGGTAATTACAGGTATTTTTGTCAGACAGAAATAACAATCTGTTGTGTGATCCGTTGGTTCTCTCGAGAACGTGGGAACAGCAAACCGCATGTGTCGTATACATTTTAACCAGCAGTCACTAGTACAATACATGATACACAGCACATATGGGGGCCAATTTCAAGTTCTAGTCGCCAACCTTATATCCGAAGTAAAGTTCGTAACACTTCCTTATCAGAGCATTATGGTTTTGGAGTAGCAATTTCAGAGTTAATTCCCCACAGATATAACAAAATAAATTTGGACTCTTTACAAGTTAGGAGACTTACTGCTTCTAAATTAATACAAAACACAAATCTTCACTAATATTGAACAACAAGCAGTCGTATCCAAGTCCTTTCCATGCTATCAGATGTCTCCTTATCAGGACCCAACCAACATTAAACACAACGCAATTCTATCTGTTCTGGCATGACTTATCAGAAATGTTGCCAAACCGTTTTGATTTCCTAGTGCTGACATTTCTGGATTCAATTCATGTATAGGAATTCCTTGTTCACTTTTCTAGTGTTCTTGAACAATTAAATCCGCAGAATAATAAAATGAAGCTACAGCAAAATAATCATTACGCAGCATTTTCAAGCATTTCCGTAAATGAGAAATAGGGAAAATAGGGAGTAGTGTGTAAGAAGAAAACAGCGCGATAGGTAAAAACTGATTTAATACTCGAATTCAGGCTCCAGTTCTTAGCTTTAAACACCATTCAGATTATTTGTTACAAAAATTGTGTTGACCAGTGTTATTGTCAGAAGTACGTAAGCGTCTACCTGCAGGAGAATTGTTTTCGGTTGCTCTGCTCGATGGTTTTCTCCGATCAATACAAGGTGGATGCCGGAGAAGTATTCTCACAAATCGGTGTGATGACGTAGGATGCATAGATTATAGACAAGATGGCTTTGGTAGCATTCAGTTTACTTAGAAAGTATATATCAGTGAGCCGTACCGTTACCGAAGCTTTCGATCCCTGTTAGCATCTACCAGACATAGTGCCTGACACCTGTCTGCCGCTCACAGCACTCAAGACCGGCGCCTCCAACGTACTCAGGCGTCCTCGAGACAGCGTCGCGAAAGAGGTTTCCGAAACAAAACCCCACCGGGTTGCTGTCCACCGGGTCCTCTACAGGGGCATCGCTGTGCCGTTCGTTGCCTCCGAATGGTCTTGCGAAACATTCGTTGCCAATAGTCGTTCTGGGCCTTGGAGTTTTGAGTTTTTTACTTTCTCACTACAGAAGACACATATCACGTAAACACATAATCAAACTAGTGGTGCTACTACAGCATGTACTTTCTCACATTATTTCTAAATTTGCAATTTTTTAAAAAAGTTCAGTCCTTTACACAAAAATGTGATCTATGCTATTCTCTGAAGCGCTCCTCTATTGATGTGGGGAAAATGTAAAGGAAAAATTTAGAGTAGTTTTTGAGTTTTTAAACGAATGACATAAATTTCAAGCACAAAATGCAATAATTACTCGTTTTTTAAAATAATTGAAAATAAACCTATTGAAGAACTGAGATTTTGAAATTTATTTTCTTTAAAGCACAAATCTCTATCTTCAATTTTAAAGTTTTAAAAATGTTAAAATTTTGCAATTTTCGAAAATACAGCGTTTGTCGGAAATGTGACTAACACCAATTTTTACCGTCCTTTGCTACATACAAGAAGAACATTTAATGAAAAAATTAGAGTCGTTTTTTGAAAAAAAATTGTTTAAAAATTTAAAAAATTGCCTATATTTCACGGAAATTTACGCGAAAATACCTCATATTTTTCAAGAAATTGTTCAACACCTTAGTTTAACATGTCTTTAAAGAAGAATTTCAATGTGGTAAAATCACTATCATCGATATTATAGTTGTAGGAAGACGCCGATAATAAATTGAACTTTTGAATTTCCGAAAAATCGGGGATTTCAACGAAAATAAAACACCATTATCTTAAGCGTCATTTACGCTATCCGAGGACAAAAGTTTATACAAATGTGGAAACTTTTCTAGGAAATTTTGAAATTGTAGAGGGTTTCATATAAAGTACCTTTCAATCAAGTGCACTTCCGTTTCAAACTCAAATAGCTTAGATTCTATCTAAATACAACAGTGAGTGTCAATTTTAGAGAATATACGATGAACGACTTTGGCGCTAGTGTTCGCCTCGGACGGACGGACAGTCAGACACACGTTTTACCCTGAATCGGTTTTTCGGTATCGAGTACCCACAAAACACAAATTATGACGACACAACATTTTAGAGGAAGTAATTTCCGCTGAATAGGAACAAGATTTATCCACTTTTTCGTTAGCAGGGCCTGGGAAGAAGAGTTTTTCTGAAGAAAATTCGCCGTTTTCCGGCTCACGATTACAATACTTTTTCTTCTTAAGTTGTAAATGAGATTACGTAAAATTAAATGCGAACTAATTATTAAATATACATTTTCAAATTGCTAAATATATTACTGTTATTATTTTCGTGAATCTGCACATTTATAAATGAGAAACCAAGGATGAGAATACAGGTATTTTGATAGCCTATCTTAGAGCAAATATTAGGGAAATCACTGATAAGAGTTCATCAGAATAGCCATGAATATTTGTGGAGTGTTTACTTGTAGTGTGGCAGTTTTAGAAATGCGATGTAGCCTCATTCAAAGCATATGTTCAATTAAAAATAATTATCTTTTAGGTGTATGTCTCAATTCTAGATGTACCCAACGATAAGGAGTTTAACATGAATAAAAATTCGTGGTTATTGTAATTTATGATACCTAATGCCAACAAGCAGTGACATATTTACTTGAGATTCATTTTGTAAAGTACAAATGACAAATTCTTCATAAATACGCATATCCCCATATACAACAGTTTATTAACATAATTGAAATATTATGGATTTTTTCATAATATATATGAATATTTCATAATCAATTTTAACACGTGCGGATTCTGTGTCGATATTATGACGTGCTGTAATATAGAAAGAATATTATCAGCCTGGCAGTGATGTGGTAACACATAATATGGCAATGAAAGACAAAAATTCCAAAATATTACAAACAATGCTATCATTTAACAATAAGTGTATAATTATATTTTTCATTTTACGGTCGTCACGATAGACTGATACATATTTATAGTATAATCAAATAATTGTATTTTACTTAAATATTTCATAAAATACGAACGATAAGAAAACATTTTCAATACTGAGGACAACAATAACTCCATTTTTTCATGCGCCTCTGAGATAATTTTATTGTAATGTCTTAAACTGGCAAAAGGTGCTAATAGGACGTGACACATCCTGAATATTGTAAAACAGGTTTGGGAATTTTGCGACTTCACATGTGCTAAAAAAATATAAAAAGGATAATGTTTGTTACTGAAAATTGTGGAATTATTTAATGGTGAGTACAATTTGTAATAAATCTGGCATATGATCGTAGTTAACATTATTTCTTACATATTCCTATTTAACTTGAAACACGTATTGAGTCCTTTTTATTTTACTAGTTTTTGGCTCTTACGATTACGACCTGTACAAAGTAGTAATCGTGAAAACTATTCTTAGGAATTTATCAGAAAGTACTTGTTAGTTAATGTGTGTGAAAGAAGGGGACAATACATTATAAAGACAAAAAATTAACATGTAAAGATAATTATATAGTAGTTCCCTAACGAATTGGTGATTTTCAACGTTAGCAGTGCTGTAAAAGGACATGCAAACTTTCTTGAAAACAGACAAAAATGGATAAATTATAATAAAGGGGCGTATTTTAATGAAATGTTATTTTTCTTTTCACTTCAGGATAATGTATTTTACTTTAGACATTGATTTTATGTTGTGAGAAAAGGAAATTCTTAATTTTTATGACATTTTTCCATTTTTTCTAAGATTTAGACTAATAAGTCGGTAAGTATTCTCTTTGATTTCATCGACTTTAATATCATTTTAACAGTACTTGTATCAAATAATATTTATGAGATGCATCACATCTCTTCACAGAATACCTGAGCATGATAGAAAGTCTTTCTATCATGTTTCTGACTCGCCTATTTGATTTCTTTGCTCAATTCAAATTGTGACATCAGTCGTTGTGAGTACGTAATCTAAGGTTTCTGTGACGCCTAGCAGCACCTTCGTCGGTTATCCGAGTTTGCGATAACGAGACAGGAATGTCCTCGTAAAGAACAATCCAAATCAAAAGTTTGCAAGATGAGTTCACTTGAAGGAAACAAAGAAGCCTGGTTTACATATCCAACATCTTGAGTTTTTCATCTGATTTGGGCTTGGTTAAACTTTTTACGTAATTTTTCTTTGCTTTTAAGGCAATTTTTAAACATTTTATGAGCAGTTTATTGATAATTTTGGCGATGCTTTAGGTCATCAAAATTCGCATGTATAATTAGGTGTAATGTGTAATAATCAAAGTTATTCTAAGCAGTCCAAAGGCAACGTAGAAATCAATCCTCATAGGAAGAGGGAAAACAGAATGGGATGGGTCAGGCTTTGCCTTTTGGGGGAGCAACTCCGATGTCTATAACTCTAACACACGGCGTAGTAATCACATTCAGCAGGTGACAGCATCAACATCTCATAACAATAAATTCACATACACTTAGGTAGGGATCCGAGAATTAACAAAATGTCCCCAGGCTACTCTTCTCTCCGTAACACTTTATAGATAGTTTTTTTAGACGTAAAAAAATCAAATAAAATTACGTTGACCGTAGGATGCAGTCGTTATACGTCCATCGTGCAACAGAGAACGGCGAATTGTCGGCAGAAAAGCTCTTATTACCTGGCTCTGATAACGAAAAGTAGATAAATGTTCCTATATGTAGTAACATATTTTCCCTTATATGTTAATTAGTTATAATCCATCTTTTGTGGATTCTTAATGCCGTAAAATCGACTGTCTTGCTGTGAGAGGTCAATGCTGGCTCATAAACAGTTCAGCCTATCTTTCTCAAAATTGATATTTCAGGATCGAGTGAAATGGCCATCCTTTGAGATTGAAACATATACGTATGTATTTTGATTTTAGGGTACTTTACATGAAGTCTCGGAAACATTTCCAAAACTCTCTAAAAAATGGTTCCAATATTTTTATTGAACTTTGTCTTCGCATATCGAACAGGTCGCCTAAAAATGGTGCAGGAGTAATTTTCTTTGACATCCTTAATTTTTCGAAAGTTATTTAAAATCAATTTTTTCAAGCTAAAATTATAATATTAAAATGTGTTTTTCTTTATTGAATCCAGTTCTTTAAAAAAATATTTAAAATAGGTCATGTACAATCTTGGGCAAATATGAGTCGTTTTGGTAATTTCGCTTAAAATACAGGCAATGTGTAGAGAAATATTTCTTCAAATGCGGCTGCTATTTTTTTTAACTGTTCTCCTTGTATTTATCAAGGAACGGAAAAAATATTGTATTAGCCTCAATTCCTGCGAACTCTCTGTATTTTCGAAAAAGTTTACGATTTCAGAAATACAAAATTGAAGAGGGAAATGTTCTTAAAAATCAACTCGTCAAAGAAGGGTAATGTGCATTTTTTAAATTTAATATTTTATTTTCTGCTGAAAATATATGTAATTTATAAAAAATGCTTTTTCTCAAAGCCTCTCCAAGTTTTCTTAAAATGTTTTCCTCGCATAAAAAAGGGACATTGAAAATAATGGCGTATGTCTCATTTCTGTGTAACTCTCTGAATTTTCAAAAATTGCGTGTCGCAAACAATTGGAGAGAAAATTAGATTTTTAAGAAGAGGCCCAAGTGACCATGTCAATGGGACTTTGCTCTTGAGGTTGTAGGCCACTACACTCAATGGAACTGAGTTCCAGACTGCGTGATAAAGGAAACCTTGCTAGTTGAAAACCCTTTGCCAGGTTCATGTAGTAATATATTTCGGAGCCTTTACAAATAATGTGAGAAAGTATGTCCTGTTATATCACCACTAGTTTAAAACATTCGTTTGCACGTCCACCTATTTTTTTGTAAAATTGTCTGTTCACCCCTCAATCTATGAACAACAATAGGGTATACACCGTTCCTATGCTTTTTCTCCAAAACGGATAATTCAAGATTTGATCACACCTGGGAATTTAAAACATATTTTAATATTTGCTGTAACAGACTATTTAATACTTATAAGAAGCCCCTAGGATATTTCAGAATTTTCTAAAAAACGCCTCCAAGTTTTTCATTAAATTTTTACTCGATTAGAATGAAGTTACCAGTTCGATTTTCATTAAAACCTCAGAAATTTTGAAAATGGCAACCGTTTAATAATTAAAACTAACAATATATTTTCTCACCGAAATCTTATCGTCATAAGTTTATCACTACTTTTAATCATGTACAATTTATTCAAAATAGCTACGATAATCATTACTATCTTCAAATGTTAAAAAATTGCGAAATTGTTATCTTTTTGGTATTTCGAAACTGTTCTTTATCTGAAATAATGAAATTAAATGTTTCTTGTAAATCAATGCATTTCTTTTTTTAGATATTTAAATAAACTAATTACCGTTTTATCACAGTATATATTTGTATTTTCTCATATTTGGATTTGAAATGAGGATTTATTTTTGATTTTATAAACATTCACACTTTATAAATATCTTTTGTTACCTGTACCCATACGACATAATTAAAATGGTTAAACCTTCCCTCTCGTAACTTACACATCGAGGACACACCCTTCTCGCCGTAATGTTTTTTCTTTAAATATTTTGTAAGAGTAGATCAGAAGGTACTTAATTCAATGGCAGAAAGCCTTCTTCATTTAAAAGTTTGAATTTTCAAAAAAATAATTATGGGTATTTTTATACGAAACTCTCGCACCGTTTTTGGTTAAGAATTCTTCCAAGAATGGTTTAAATGTTAATTGAATAATTATTGCAATTTTATATTACTACGTAACCGTTGCCAATAATATTAGAAAGTATGTACTGTTGTAGTATTAATTTCAAAAATACTCATATCCGTTCCCTTCAGCACAACACTCGTGCCTAAACCATTCTTTTAATTTTCTCCATTATTTTCTCTGATAGATCTTACCGCATTCAAGGTTCTTCGAGTTTGAAATAAATCTTTTATTTTCAGGAAATGCTTTACGTGAAGCCACTAAAAAATTTTCTGAATTTTCTCAAAAATTGCGTCTAATGTTTCTTTAACTATTTTGCTCAAACAAAGCGAAGTACATTTATAGAAATGGAAGTGCTTTTCAAATAGAGCATCGAGCACTAAATAGTATTGCACAGGTCCATGTTCCATTAAAATCTCTAAAAGTTTAGAAATTCCAGAAGTTAAAATTATTGGATACTTTGTTATATCTTGAAGGTTGAAGCGATGGTTCTTGATTTCCTTCTTTTAAATTTCTTTTAAATTTACAATAAAAAAAATGTTCGTCTTTTTTGCACGTCATATATGCCCTAGAGATGTATTTTATAATGTAATGTATTAATTCATTTAATAAAAAAAATGTTTTAAATAATTTCTGCTGAAGTTACTCAAATAAAAATATTTTCGAGAATAAACATTCCTCTTTCTCAATATGTAATAAGATATTATTTGCCCAATTCCCTCGACTCCTTAAAGAATACCAAATAAAAGGCCATTATTTGATTTCCATGACAAATATTTGTAAAAACATTTACTCGATCCGATACAATAAAACTTTTCAGAAATTACAGATTCGAATCTTCGTTGGAAAAAATTAAGGAAAAAAAGAAAAATGTTTATTCTTTCATTAAATAAGTTGCATTTATTTCAACCATTTTACCTGAAAACTATTTTTTTATATGTGCATGTCCTTATTTAAAGAAATACATTTTTAAAACAGATTTCCTGAAAAAAATCTTTCACAAATATTGTAGTGTTGCAACGTCAACTTTTCTTGAAAATAGGATTTGCGACTATATATATATATATATATATATATATATATATATATATATATATATATATATACCCTTGAACATTGAGCATATATATTATATTTTCGGAGTAATCCTCCGCTATATTCTTTGTATTCTTATTGCGCCACATCGTTTCGTCACATTTCATGGAGCATAGTTAAGCATTTGTGGTAACGACGTCGGCTGAGAGAAACAAATAAAGGAAATGTGTGGAGTCGTTTTCTAAGCAAATATTTGTTTCAAAATTGCTTATATTTCAGGGGAATTACGCAAAAATACCCACACTTTCTAAAAATTGTGCATACATTTCTTAAAGATAGGTCTTTGAGAAACAAATTCCTTCAAGGAAAAAATCTCTACCTTCAATTGTATAGTTGTAAGAAGACCTGAAAATTGTGTTGAACTTTTGTAATACACTAAAATTACGGAAATTACAGGATTTAATCGAAAATGAAAATTGAGCAGGTTTTTAAGTGTCCTTCGGGCAATTCGGGAAAAGTTGTGTAGAAAAATGTGTAGCTAATTTTGAGAAAAGTGTGAAAATGTTGAGACTTCATGTTAAGAAGCGCCAAAAATCGAAATATTCATTTCTAATTCTAAGGGTCTAAATTGGGCTTAATTGATCAAGGAATAATGATTTTGGAGAAACTCGTCTGAACGATTTAGACGCTAGCGTTTACCACAGACAGACCGTCGGACGGACAGACTGTCAGAAGTTTTGTGATAAGCCTATTTTTCGGTATCATGGATCCACCAAACATGTATTCTGTCTACACAATGTGTTTAAGAAAGTAATTTTCCTGTAATATATGAACACTATCCATTTTTCCGATGTCAGAAACTAAAGTATAACTAAGTATTAAGAGTTTAAACGGAAGTATGGCGAGAGAGTAAACATTCAACGTAGTGTTTGCAGAGTGAGTGTATTCTGCGAAATGATATTTTCATTTTCTTTAAAGTTCCTTGAATATATTTCAAACGGCCATTTTAATAGTCGATTTTCACTGTCATGTCTTGGTGTTGTTTTGACTGTCAGATGCCAATTTCACAATGTGAAAGTTCCTGACAGGTAGAGAATGCCAAATAAAAGCCGTAAGGAATGGTGTACTGAATGGCTTCCCACAGGTCTCCCTAGATGGAATTCAACCGGTCTGGCAGCTGGCTACTCTGAACAATAGTTTTCAGTGATTGCTCTGATTAAATATCAGGCTAATGCCGGAGCAGTCATCTAACCAATGGGCAGCGGACCGCGTGCGATCTTTCCTTCCTCTACCTTTTTCTATCCCCTCCCCTCACTTACACAAACACTTATATGTACTAATTTGTCACACATGTCGGATGACCTGTGGGGAACTTGCCCCTTCCAAGACGTTGTCTTGCTAGCAAGAGATACCAGGTTAGGAGAAAAACCCGCAAGCTTACCTGTATGTTGGTGGTGGATCTCGCCATCCAGCAGCGGAAGATCAACGTCACCTTTCATGATAAAATGCACTGCGCTTACGGGATTAGTGACCCTAAAGGGTGACGCGCTCGGAATCACTGGTTCTCACAATCCAACAGGGGAATGCCGCTATCTCCCGTGATGCATTGTACAAATGGGACTAATGACCATAACAGTTGACGTGCTTCGAAAAAAAACTGTTATCAATATTAGTATACTATATAATTGGAATAATAAAAAGTTTCGTTCACAAAATGTTATGATATTAAAGTTGAAACTTAAATTGAAAAATTTATTTGGCTATAAGTGTATAACTTTTGCATAAACTCAATCTCTTTCAACACCTCAATATCAGAGCAAGACAAACCTTAATGGAATTTACCCGATTAACATTTATACGATATAAAGCTTTCAAGGAAACAAACTCGCAAAGAAATTAAACATTATTTCTTTTGCTTTGTATGTTTATTCAGTGTCAGCAGACATTAAATTTATTCCTAAAACTAATGAGATTAAAATGACTTAAATCAGACAATTGTATGCGGAATTGAAACTCATGTTTTGAACGAATATAGATTTTCATCGTTCCCTTCGAGTGTCCTGTCACCTGAAATACCTTTAGTGTCTTTATTCACGCGATGACTGGAGTCATTTTCGCTCCAGTCACTGTTGTTCAGTCAATTGAAAATTCATTCAATTTAAAAATGTACAAGAGAGCTATCGTTTATATGTAAGTAAACCAACTCTTAGGTATTCGTAATGACTAGTCACTGGTTTTAATATTTTAGTAATTTAATTTTAGTAGTACCATTTCTTGGCATGGGTCATAAATGTTTCATGTTGTTTAATATTCACTTTGCTGCAACACCAACTAGTATTTTAATTCATAGATATCGCACCCATAGCAGCAAATACTTTCCATTTTAAAGAATGGTTTGAATGGTACAGTCCATAGTTGTGTGAGTACGATCCCCATTAGACTGGCACGACTTTAAACAAGCGCAATCCTATATGCCTCCTGACTGCATCCGGAAACCCATTACATTTCAAGACTATACCTACCGCCTGTTGCCACGCTGTACCCGCACATTGCTCGGTATTGGATTTTTTCACGCTCACAGTACTTTGTGAGCGCGACATACTCGCATATACAAGGCAAATAATACCGAGTGGTATTGCGATCGTGGGACAGCGGTGGGGGCGGAGGCGGCTGGGAACGGACGGTCGCACGAATGCGTGATTGATCCGCGTGCGCCACACAAGACGGCCGTTGCCCGTTCCTGCCCACGGCGCGTGTCTCACCGCCCTCTTTCCACCGCCCCTCTACGCGGGGCCTTCGAAGGCCGCACTGGCCACCAAGGCTGTAACCGAAGCGAACTGGCGAGAAAGAGATCCTCCTTGCGTGGAGTGGGCCGGGTAAGGGTGAACGCTTTAGGCGTCACGATGGGTAATGCTAGTACTTCAGGAAGTCAGTATAATACACTGCGCTCGATGCCTTATTCCGTGAACAGGTAATGAGACTACTATTAAATAATAGAAATGTATACAAAACTACTGATGCAACTTCAAAGTAAGTCAAGGCACAAGATACAAGGATGGATGCGAACAACTGATTGGCTCAGGGTATCAATTGTTGACAGAGTCTCTAACCGGGAGGTCCAAGGTTCAAGCCTTGGCGAAGGCAGGATTTTCGACACTAGCTTGTCAGCTAGATTGAATTCAGTCGCTGTGTGGAGAAGACTTCTAGCGGTCGGCTGCTCTGATTAGAAGTTTTCCGTGGTTTCTCCCATCAATCTCAGGCGAATGCCGGAGCAGTATCTTAAGAAATGGGCCACGGACCGCACGCGATCTTTCCTTCCTCTTCTTTATCCTATACTCACCCCTTACTTGCACACACACACTAACATGCACTACCCTACCACACATGCCGGAAGACCAGTCGGGAGCTTAGAGTTGGTTCCGGATCGTGCAGTGCCTCGTCGGTGGGAGATACCTGGTTGGAGTGGTCCCCTCTAACCGACGAAATGTCGGCGCCAAATCGTGCCATCCGCCAACTCTGGAGGAAAAAACATACACTATACATATGAGACTAATGCCCCTATTATTTGACGCGCTTGGAATCACTAATACTCAATCAATCTATCAACTGAACTGCATCAGGGCGATCCGCCCGCTCAGAAGGCGCACTATTTCACGTTTGTACGTGCACTCTCCCGTTCGAATGGGGTAATCTCTAACGTTCGGTTCGTTGCGGTTACATCCTTTCTAGAATGTTTACAGTTCGGACGTCTCGTAAAGTCGAAGGCTTGTCTTTTGCACAGCCACACTTCCCCTCTTATTCGGCTCCCGGACTCGTGAACCTGTATGCTACGTCTGTTTTGTCGCGCTTAGCTGATCTCCCCCCCCCCTCCTGATGTGTCCCATCGACTTGCATATCTGGTTCCTCGCTCATTCGATAACCCTTGTTGCAATTCAGCCTTCCCTTAAACGCTTATCCTGCACACCTTTACCTTTGCTGTCCCGTATCTTGTACTAGGTTTTCTCCAGTTTTTACACCGTAGATTTCTTTTTCATGTACAATAGGTTTGTTTAAATTTTGCGCGCGTTTGGCATACTTAATCTATATTTCTGGTCTATAATTCACGATTATTGACGTTGTCATGACTTCTTGTATTTTGAATATTTGTCTTGCACAATAGTAGCGCATTATTTTATACAATTTTGCACAATACATTGCACATTGTACATTAATTCCTGCAACTGCCAATTCAAAGCGACTCCTCGATCATTTAACATTGTACAAATCTTACATATTCTTTTTGATACCACTACTTAATCAAGAATACTATTTTTCTAATTTCTTTATTACTTTTGCATTATTATATTCTTACGTCTTTCTGACAATTTCCTTATGTGTAGTAAGTAAAGGGGAGGCTCGTCGCAGCGTTTCTAGCCTTTGGGAGAGGGAGCTTGCGGAAGAGGCGAAGGCAGAGGTGGTGGTCGCCCTCCGCTGCTGCCCCGTCCCCTGCTCCTCCCGCGCCGCCTCCTCGCACCCGCCGCCGTTCCCGCTGTCGCCATTAATATTATTATAATGCAGATGCATTATGCATATTGGTCCGTTGCATCGCCCTCGTCATTTCCTCTTATTGGGACGTAAATTTTTGGGCCTCGCAGCCGCGCTCGGCGTCCGGCCGGCAATCCATTTTTTACAACGGCCGGGAGCGGGCGAGCGCGGGCGGGCGGATGTGTGAGGTTGATTATTTTATAGATTTTCTAGAAAGTAATTCCCTATATTAATTTTTAAATATTTCGTGGCTTCCATGGTGTTTTGAAGTATGATAACGCTACTGATCTGGACTTGAAAACACTGTATATAAAGACGCAAGGTGGCAACATGTGCACCTACTGACCCAGGATTCAAATAAACTACGCGAAGTGTTTGGCGCAGGCTAGGTGCAACCCTTCAGACGAGCGGTCGTTCGCGTCGGTCCCTCTGCCGGTCATCACGGCCATTCCCTCGCCCTCAAAAAAACCTGTGCGAACGGGTGCGACGGCACGGTGCGTGGCGCCCTTTACCTGCCGCCTCTTGGAGCCAGGCGGGGCGACAAAGGGCAGGGGGGAGGGGCAGGTCCCGGGCGCCGCGCTAACAACAACGGCCACTAATTTATGGCGCAAGGGTGTCGTGCATCGGTGGCCAAGGGGCGGCAGAGACCGGCGGCCGGAGGTCCCCGCGGGGTCACGACCTGGTGGCCCCAGCGCAAAGTCGCCGTCGCCTCTCCGCAGCTCACCGCCCTCCCGATACGCCCCGCCAACCTCTCCCATCCACCGCCACGTCCCCCCGCCCGTCCCCACCCTTTCCGGCCCATCCAGAATTCACTCTCGTTAGTTAGAGCGCCCTATTGCCCTGAACGAAATGCTCATGGGTTGGAAT
>BOPP01000239.1:618530-636170 GCA_017312745.1 Gryllus bimaculatus | reverse complement strand
GAGGATCAGAGCGAGGTAAAACACAAGGTATGGCAGGAGCACGTTGGTTGGACAGGGGTTCCTGGTTCAATGTATCAAAGGATTGAGGGTCTGACCATGGGTGATCAGTATAATGGTCGTTACCCGCCGTCGGTTTTCCTGCGCTGCTACCATCCAATGAACACTCCTCTTGAGGCAGGGAGAAATTGGGAGCGGAGCAACGTTAGGAGCGAAAATGAGAAAGATTGATTCAATATCCAAGAGATTCATTTGAGCGCGTCGAACTCGACCTATCGTACACACTCCACCTTTTTACTCCTCATTCCACTTTGTACTACCACACGCCGCTCTGCGACATCCTTCTTCGCTTCGTTCCTCTCTACCTCACCCCAATCCTCTAGCCCTTTCTGCTCTGCCCAAAGCAGTTCAATCCAGCCCTCTCGCGCCTTCCCTTGGCAAGAAGGGCCTGCTCTTATGCGCTTCGGTGCTCTCTACCTAGAGGAAGACGCGGTAGCAGAAACGAACCCACTGGGCTTCAGTGTGAGTTTTATGAGTACGTATGATCTACTGCTTTTCAACGAAAATATGATTTTACCGAAAACGTGCTTAATTCGAAGATGCTTGAAAGTGGCAAGTGTCAGACTTTAAAATATTTGATTGAGTTTAAATATTTCACTCATTTTTGGTTTTCTATCATCTGAGCACTAATAATCTATATCAAACTTTCCGTTTACACATAAATGTGACACATGTCATTGTTAGTGATCCAGTTTTTTCAGGTGTGTTATAGCTTTCTGTTAGATAACTTTCGTTTTTTACATCTCGTAAGTTTTGTACCTGTGCACCACTAACCTAAGGAATATAGATTGAGTGGTTGGAAGTGATTGCGTCAAATCGTATTAGCTCTGTGAATAAAAACAATTTTCATGTAGAAAATGTACGGACTGGAAGATTAGCAACATTTGCTCTACAATCTATTCAAAGAATCACTATATTCTATTTTCATATTGAAATGACAAAATATCGTACATTTTTTTCTAAATATAAGAAATGTAGCAAATTATTTTTTTATTTTTCTTGAAAAATTATGTCCCTTTCCTCGCAATACATTTCGTGCTCTACATACGATTACGCATTTTAATTAATTACATTTTTCTCATGAAACTACAGTTTCACAACAATATTCCCTAGAGTTCAGACCTGAGATGACAGACTTGTTCTCTACTTCAGGATCTGTTTCGTGCACTTCACAGTGTGAATATGCTCATAGGGTAATATCCAATGCCGAGATCAACTTTCTCGAGCAGTTGGAAAACCACGATTTGCTAGATAATCCTGTTTTCCGTTCCTCATTGGAGTGAATCTCCATTCTTAAATATTATTTTATCCAGTGAGTTCTTGTCTGTACTGTGCAGTCAGTAGTGTTTCTTATATTGAAATAAAACTGTTGCTCTATAGCCTAGATTGTCAGCATCTTTAGCAGATCCAGAGACAGGCAATGGAAGGACCAAAAGAGATAAATGGTTTTCTACAGAAAATTTCATTCTTTTTTATTGTAAATAATATGTTACAACAAACAAATACTAAAATAAAATATTAGAAAGTAAACTATTTGCACAATATAATATTAAATTATTTGAGTTTCAGAAAATAGACTGGGAATATAGATTTAAACACTTCTAAATCCAAGCAGAGGGTATGTGCCTTCCAAGTCTAGGTTTTGTATTCATCAGACTCTATTGTTTCTACTACCCTTTTTCGCTGATGTGTATGTTTGATTGTCAGTATGTCTTGCGTTAAAACGTCACATACAAGAATTAAGGAGATCTATGACTGAGTTACTCATCTTCATTATTCTGTACATACATGAAACAAATGTTTACTACGTATTAAAATATATAATATAATGCATTGTGCAAAGTTTGAACAATGTAGGTCAATCAACCGTTTTTTATTATTAATATTTTTGTAAAACGGTTTGCACTTTTTCACAAAATACCTACAAAGAATTTATTTTTAAATTACTGACAGCATAATTCAGTAGTACACTTTATTCACACCCTTACTTCGTAAGAAGACAAATTATTGTAATGAAACTCTGGAAAACATCGAATTTTCGGCAGAAATAAACTCTTAAAACCAAATCCTTGTATTAAAAAAGTGAATAAAACTTCATTGTATAGTAAATTACTGCCTCTGTCACGTTGTGAATTTAGAATCTGTTTTGTAAGAAAAAATTTATTAACGGTAAAACGTGTTTGTTCGTCCGTTATTCTGTGGAAGGTAGCTCCTTAACTGTTCAGTAATTTTTTTCCAAAATTAATATTCCTTAATTTCAAACTGAATGAATTTAAACTATGTGAGTTCGAAACGGATATTTGAATTTTTGGTGAAACTTTACATAAAGCCTCAATTATATTTTCAAAATTTTTGTAACAATAGCTCCAAATGTTCCTAGTTAACCTTGTGCTCGTATAGCGTAAATGACGGAATAGCACAAGTACCATTTTCGTCGAAATTTGAAAGAAATAAATCGTGAATTACAAAAGTTCAAATATTTTTCGGTGTCTTCTTATAATTTCATTTTTTTATTTATTAACAGGGCAAAGACCCATTTACAGCATTACAAACAGATATTAACAATAAGAAAAAAACACCAGAGGAAAATAGTCTACAGAAGATAGAGATATTTCGTAAATGAAATTTGTTCTAAAAGATAAATCTTGGTGTAAGGTCATGTACTGTTGTTCTAATATATATGAAGTTTTCGCGTAACTTAGCGTTAAATATAGGCAATTTGTAAACAAAATTTTCCCAAAAAAACGACTCTGATTGTTTTCTTTAAATGTTATTTTCCAAAGAACGGTAAAAATGTAGCGCCTGTCCTATTTCCAGCGAAATGTCTGCAATTTCTAAAATTGCAGAAAGATAAAATTGTAACACTACAAAATTGAAGATACCGATTTTTGTCTTAAATAAAATTTGTTCAAACAAATTAAATTAAAAAATTATCATGTGCTCGTTTTTGATTAACCGTGTAGTTTTCGCAAAAGTTACAAATACTGAGAGTAAGAATGAGCTATTGGGGTATTATGAGTTTATTTGTTTATTTACTACTGTCCAGAATGCTTTAATTGCAATTCTGTAAGAATTGTTTGCAAGTAGAAATATTTAATACAAGAAAAGGAACTAAAACTGCAACCTCATAAACCAGCATTTCAGGATTTCTAGATCAGGCGCGTTTTGAGTTTTCCTTACCTTATCTGTAATACTCCATCCCAACCTGCTCCATTCCTTGATCTCCTCCCTTAATCTTTCCCAAGCATCTTGATCCTTCAATTCCTGGCCACAATTACACAACTTCTGTTCCTCTCCCTATATGTAACTACTAATTCATTTTCGAACTTCTACTATTTCATTATCTTCCTATTAGCTTCTTTTCCGTCTCTTTTCTCTTCCTCAAGAAATTGTTTGTTACGTTTTCCAACTGTCAATTACTAAAAACATACATCTAAAGTACTATCATTCTTTGATCTTTGCCTCCTCTTTCTGCATCATCCCGGTTTCTTTCCGCTAATCCCTCTCCTTCACTCCCTCTTCTTCCCTCATCCGTACAAATTCCGCATTTGCAAAATGTTTATGATTTATGTGCTTTTGTTTAAACGCCCATTCCACTTATTCCTCTCAAACTTTCTTTTCACTTCCCTTCATAGCTGCCTCGTCAACTCTTTCCCCTTCCTACTATTTTTTCTCATTTTGTAATGCCCTCTTTCCGACTTCCACTTCAATCTTCTCTCTTTTGGCCCGAGCTCTAATCATATAATCGGGGGTGAAGTAATTCAACTCACAAATCTTTTTTGTATCACCCCAAGATTCCTTCTTTACCTCCATCCCCAGATATCAGATCGCCAAAGCAAACACGTAATTGCATAATTACTACTAGTCCTTCATTACTACTTTCCTTAATATTCTTCACTTACCGTCTATTTTTTAACCATCACCTGAAAAATCTATATTCCTTCAGTATCTCTATCTTCTTTCCTTTCCGAATGATTATTTTCTCTCTCTTACTAAACTCTACCACCTTACTCTTTCCCACATTAACTATCAAATCTCTCTTCCTCCAAAATGTCTCCAATGTTATTAGTCCACATTTTATTTTTATCAATCATCACTCCTCCGGCCTGCATTTTTTCAGATTGTCCACCATTAATGCAGCTGTGTACAGATTGAACAAAGTTATGCTGAGAGGACATCCTCATCTCGAACATTTAATCGTTAAACAATTTTTTTTAGTATACACTCTTCCGTTTCTTTCTCTCCAGCTGGTCTCCTTACATATTTCCTTAATCCAACTCACCAGTTTCTCACTTAAACCTATATTTTCCGTAATAATTTTCCTTCTAATCTTGTCAAAAGCAGAGATTATGTCTATGAACACCGTCCACAGGTTTTTCCCTTTTCCTTTTCCCATATTGTCAGTTAATTCAGCAAATAAACATTTTCTCTATCTCCCAAGTCTCTTCCAAATCCTTCTTAACTAATAGATAATAAGCTTATCTCCTCCACTTCTCTACCTAGTTTTCCTCAGATTATCTTGGCCTTACATATTCTATCATTGAACTTTACATATCATTGCACAATGATAGTAATCCCTCTATGATTTCTAAACTCTCCCTTGCCTCCCTTCTTGTATATGAGGATGATAAGTTTTTCCTTCTAATTTGTAGGCATCCTTCCTGTTTCCAAAATTTAAATCCATAATCCTCTCCGCCAAATTCATACCGTCCTACTTACCATAAATCCAAAAGTAATTTAATAAATGGTCACTCCTTCCCATTTCCTTTCCTTCATACATCTCATAAACTTTCGAATTTCTTTCTTATTTATCTTTTACATACTTATCTCCATCTCTCTTCTCTCTCTCCTGTCATCAATCATCTCCTACCCCTCACTTTTATACACCAACCATACTATTCCCCTATGTCTATTTCATTTCCTGCTACCCGTTTCATCTTCCGCGTCCCTTCCCAGTATTTGTCACATATCACCGTCGTTATTTTTCCCATTTCCTTTAAACAATGTTTCCTCCATTTATCTGCTTTTCCTCTTAGAAGGCACATTAAAGTCTTTTATCTTATTATATTATTATATAGTTATTAGTATATTATATTATATATTTTTTCGTTTGCTTACCTTCTTTCCACTTCATCCACTTTATTATTATTATTATTATTATTATTATTATTATTATTATTATTATTATTATTATAAGGAGAGATACGGTTTGTATGTAATTATAAATTTGTTTTTTCATGAACTATAGTCATATGTGTATGAATTAAAAGATTTGAAGTGATTTGATTATTCATTTTTGTTCATATTTTCTGGCATAGTACATATTTTCACAAATTAAAGGAAGACTTACATATAATTGTATTTTTTGAAATTTTGTTTGTAATACATGTCGTATTACAGTCTAACAAAATTATTCTTGGAATATTGTTTTTAAATTTGAAAGCAATTGAAAGTAGTGATTCGTGGTTGGAAGTAGATTCAATTATATTCAATTCAATTACGGCTTTTTTCGTGGCGATGCTCGGGTCATCAGGCCAGTTTTCTACCTGATCACACAATTCCGCTCCACGCCTTAAACCGGCTAGCAAAGAAAGAAGGTATCTCTCGAGCGACAAAACAGGCGAATTACATTTTACTCAGAGGCTTCTTTTAGGATTGAGGATATTTTACATGAAGCAAATCTACAGCATGGGACAGCCGGATTTACGTATCCGAAGACAGGCGTACGAAGGATTTTTGTGCCCTTAAAAATCCTCGAATTTGATCGGGTTTGAAGCCGTGAACCTTGTATAAAGGTATTTATGATTACGTTACAGATGAGTCTTACTCATATATCAGATAAATTTGTATTACTCGTGTATTACTCATACATAAGATCAATATTTCAATGAAGTTTGGATCCTATTCTTCAATCCTTCCTCAAATAATTTCTAAGATAGGTAATTAAAATTATTATAGCAATAATTGTTGAACATCACAAAGTAGCAAAAATTATAAGAATATAGAAACACGCCTTGTGAAAGTTGTATAAAATGAGAAATGTTTAAGTGAATTAAACCCGAAATATTCAGAACCACAAAACTTCAGATCAAAAAGATCTGAAGCATTGAAAATATTGATGGTTAGTCATAGTTTCCCCCTATTTATTACAAGGTATTAATCTCACCAGCAATAATGTTAAAAATAAATACAGCTTAATCCAGTGAACCAACTTAAGACAGTGGAGCGAACTACGTTCTGAAGAGCTTGGTGATCATATTACTTATATGAAACAGTTATTTCACAGAAAAATATAAACGTTTCATGAGTCTTATTACTTCTATCCTATTATTGTAATCTCTCCCGCGCATCTTAAAATCTTTCAAATTTGAACTAGCATCATACGGAGTGTACGAGACCAATGTTGTCTTTAGAATGTTGTTAGATTATGACCACAACATCCGGCCTGAGAACCAAAGTTTGGTCTCCATGTAGTCTAAGATTGCTCTCTGGGATTGCCTACTTTAAAATAATATCTCTAACTATAGCACTGAAAAATTGCAACAGTTTTTGACCATACTAATCATTAAAAATTGTAATAACGTAATATCCGAATTCATGTGTTTTATGTTTTAATTTTCAGAGTCTTTTTATATGAAGTTATAGATGTATAAGTTCCAGTGTATTAGCTAATTATTTTATCATCGAATGTAGTAATTTAGTTGAATTTCGGATTGGTTTGTGTTTGAAGTAATTTCTTTTCTTTTTAACTATTTTCTTATTATCCACGCGTACACTTTTCATCTCTCAATATTAGGTCTCGAATACACGGTCCTCCATGTTCAATTTCGAATGGACTTTTTCAGTGGACAAAACAAGTTTCACTATGTTTTTTTTTTTTCGGGTTCTTCCAAGTTCTTTTCATTAGTTCCACCATTGCTCTAATTCATCCATAGCATCTGTATTTCAGCGCAGACATAACATTGATAACTCCTAATATAAACGAAAAACAAGAAAGGAATAATAAAAGTAATGATATGATAATAATAATAATAATAATAATAATAATAATAATAATAATAATAATAATAATAATAATATAAAAATAAATTCTAGAAAATATTATATATCTAAAACCGTCCATCATCCATGACATTTGAACATATTTCTGTTTTTTCCTAGCTACGAATCCAATGACATCTCTGTAGGTTTTAACTAAAGTGCACTGAAAAAGTAGCGACACATCGTGCAGACATGGATTTCATGAAGCTATATTCGTGTTGAGAATATAGCATGGGAAAGTTAATATAAATTACTGAAGTACAATAATGAAACAGAAATGTCATTAGTGTTACAGGTGTTAGGTCTAAAGTATAAGAGCGCTCAGAAGTATAAGTGTACACTCAGAAGCGAAGCAAAACATGAGACATTATCTAAAGAGACAATAACAATTGCAAATGCAATTCATTTTACAAATTTGAAAAATATAAGTCTAAAAATACACTCTAATCAAAAGTATCCGGACACATCCAAATTGGTGTTATGGTGTGGTCGTCTTTATTATGGAGGGGGTTGGACACCTTGTTGTTTTGTGTGGTACTATCACGGCACAGGCCTTCGTTGATGTTTTAAACACCTACTCTATTCCCACTGCTGAAGAGCAATTCAGGGATGGCATTTACAACTTTCAACATGATGGAGCTTCTGTTCAGCTCCGAAGGTTATCCCAATTCAGGAAATGAGTTAACTGCCACGCTGTATCGGTTTGCACGAACTGAGTATTGTATAACTGATCAAGTCTGATATTGGAGGCAAAGAAGAATCCATGAGAGTGTACACACCAGGGCTCTTCTCAGAGGGTCATGAGGCGGCAGAAGAAGGTGGATAGGGTATCCTGATTATCTGAGGTTTATATTTTAAGGAAAAACAGAGATACAAACATTTTTCCTCTCTCAATTTTGTCATGACTAGACCTCGGAATTTTAAGAACAAAAATGATGGTTTAGTCACGTAAATAGGTAAAAAAAAATTAGGCACTAGTATGTATGAAAAGTGACGTCAGGCTCGCAAAATAGTTTACAAAATGATTAAATCAGACATTGGATAAAAATTACACTTGAAAAGTTATATTTATGACATCTTAAACTGATCAAGAAATAATGAATTTAAGCAATTTTTGTTATTTGAGAAAGTAGTATTTTTACATTTACGAGCGTGACAACAAGCATAATATTTTTTTCACTTTTATTTCTTTTCGTTTCATTCATCGCCAGGAATGGGTGCATTTACCTAAGAAGTGCCTGCTTGTCAGACGAACGAAACATCCTCTTTGTATTGAGTTGCAGCACTCCCTTTGTTCGGTGTGTTAGGTGAGAGATTCCAGCGCGTAGTCGACTACGTATTTTATCAGGGAATATTCGCTTTTTGGGAAATTCGTATAAGTATTTTCGTTTAGGTATAAAAAATTCAAAAAACGACCAATTAAAATATGAGAATTCTTCAAAATTACTTATTTAGATAGTTTTAGGATACAAATATTAAAATAGGCATTAACTGCTCTTTTAGAACATTTTAAGAAATATTAGATGCTTTCAGTAGATTTCTTTTTTCATGACTCGTAAACATCTGCAATTATTTTCCTCGACCTCCTAAAGGAACTAAATAGGAATTTGTTCTAAAATGTGACGTCGAGTCATGACATAAATAAGCAATGGTCTTCCAAAATAGAAAAATCAGTAATCACTCCATATATATATATATATATATATATATATATATAGAGAGAGAGAGAGAGAGAGAGAGAGAGAGAGAAACGAAGAACGTTTCTGTATTTTAACAATTAAAATTGATCACTAATTATAATTAAAATAAAGTACTGGAGTTGATCAGCGCAGTAACGCCGCCGCCACCGCCACCAACGGTCAAATCGGGGGGTAAACGGCGAGGCGAGGGTCAACGACGACCACTCCTCTGGACGCTTCGCAATTACAACATTTACCTAGACGACACTTTGACATATCTATAGCAATCAGGAAATCTATAACCTGTGACAATTTTCCCGCAGGCGCGAACCGAGGTTTGAAATCGTGCAAGAAAGTGTGTGCTGTTGTATCACTACTAGATTATTATTGAATCAGAGAAAGTCTATAATTTGAACATATGTATGCTACATACAAGTTTCACTAAAATTGTCAAATACCGAAAATTGCGAAATGTTTCCTTCTTGAAAACTTTCTCGGACTTCGAACCTGCCTTAAAACTTCAATGTTTGGCGGAATGTTCTGAATGGATTCGGCGAAAGAAGTGCTGATGTAATTTTCAGTATGGAAACGGAAATATTAAACGTTGTTCAAAATTTTATTGTTTACATGCAAGTTTTAAGTGTAAAGATGCCATTCAAATGAATTATGAGGCAAAAAAATAAGGGAAAAACATCCATATCAATGATAAATAAAAGATTATAAAAAAAATGGAAATGAATTACAAAAATATAAATTTGTTACTCAAAATATTTTTGTATATCGATTAGAAATTCGAAAGTTTAAGTCGAATTTATAATATTAATTGCCAGCAAATGAAATGGTTATTATAAGGTCATTCAGAATGATAAAATAAGGTAAAACATGAAATGAAATTGTAAATAAAAATTAATAAAAAATATTAAGTTTTAGAGAATATTAAAAAATTGAAATGGTTTAGCTACGTCAAATGAAATAATAAAACAAGAATTTTAAAAACTTTTCAGCGTGGTTTCCTGTGAGTATTAAGAAAACAAGTCAAATCGTACATATGGCTAAAGAAAATAAATTATTAATAATGATTCAGGAACAGAAATTTATTAGAACTCTACGCTTATGAAATTAACTAGTCGTGCTAAAATAACACATATTTAAAGCAAAATAACTCAAAGTAAATAAAAGTACTCAAATATTTTTAAAAAATGTATACGACCTTATTTCAAAATCTGTCTTTAATGAACAGATTTCATTAAGGGCAAATCTCTAACGTTTAATATTTTAGCTGTAGAAAGACTGAAAAATTGAACTTTTACAATTTACGAAAATTAAGGTTTTTACCGAACATAAGTCGAATTATGCAGTATTACATAATTTTCTCTCTAGTAAAAAATTGGAGTTGTTTTGTAGATTTATTTATTTTGTTGTTATTATTTTAACAATTATTTAACTATTATTTAAATATTACATATTGTATTGTATTTTGATATATTTACTCTGTTCTAGAAAAATAGTTATAATAAAGCCGTTTCTATGAAGCCATGTCAAATTAAATGATGCGAAAACTACTCATATTTTCGAAAAGATTGCCTGTTCTCATTCAAAGATACATTTTTGAAGAACAGTTTGTTTTCAAGATAAAATATAATGTATTCAATATTATAGCTCTAGAAAAAATCAATTCTTGCAATTTTCAAAAATTTAGATGTTCAACTGAAATGAAACATGCCATTTTTCTATGCAAGAAAAAATAACCCAAAACTTTGTAGCCATTTTTGAGAGAAGTTTGAGTACGATCTTAAGATTTTTGTAAATTACCCCAAAATCAAAATATCCTTTTCAATATTGCAAAGCCTTGAGTGCAGCCAGATTGATCAGGTAATATTCATTTTAGAGAAATTCATCCTAACGATTTAGACGCTAGCATTGACCACAGAGGAACGGACGTATAGTCGGATGGACAAGCAGAAGATATGCGACAACCAATATTGGTTGTCGCATATCTTGGTATCAACATATTTTGGTATCAGACTCTCCAGAGCGAGATTCTGCCTTATATATATATATATATATATATATATATATATATATATATATTGCCGATAGGAATTTTGCCTTGAGGAAGGTCGCAGAATGGCGGCCGAAACATTAGCGTACTTAGCGTCTCCCGGACAGCCAAGTAAGAACTTCTTTCTGTAATAGCTAATTCTACAGGAAGCCACCTCTCTCTACAATTGTCAGCAATTTAGGTTTGTTATGTGATAGATTTTCAAGTTTTAGTTACGATAGTGAAGTGACAACTAAGCACACTGCGCTCATTTGCATAAAAAATAGTTCATCAAGCGGCTAGTGTAGCGCTGCTGTCGGTTCTTCTCATTCTTCCATTCTGGAGAGCGACAGGGAGTTGTTGAAGGGTTAAAAAAAGCTTTAAAACATTTATGTTTTTTATTAATTGCATTACTTTTCTATATAAATTACTTAAAAACAACTCCATTATTCAATAAATTGTAAAAGGTATAACTTTTTTGATCTTACATTTTTTTTTAACAAATATGATCAAAAAAGTTATACCTTTACAATTTATTGAATAATGGATTGTTTTTAAGTCATTTATATAGAAAAGTATGCAATTAATAAAAAACTAAAATGTTTTTAAAAGCTGTTTTTTAAACACCCTTCAACAACTCTGTCGCTCTCGAATGGAAGAATGAGAAGAACGACAGCATGCGCTAGCATAGCCGCTGATGAAACTATTTTTTATGCAAATGAGGCGCAGTGTGCTTAGTTGTCACTTCACTATCGTAACTAAAACTTGAAAAATCTATCACATACAAACGCTAATTGCTGACAATTGGTAGAGAGAGGAGTGGGGTCCTGTGGTTGTAGAATTGCTTATACAGAAAGAAGTTCTTACTTGGCGCTGTCCGGGGAGACGCTAAGTACCGCTAATGTTCGCCGCCAAGGTGTTTCTTGCTGCGTACCTGCTGTCCGGTGCATGGTGCGAAGTAATTCTTCTTATCGGTTGGGGTAATATGTGTATTGTATCTTGATTAATATTATTGATATGTTGTAGTGAGTATATATATATAATAATAAGGCATGAAATCTCGCTCTGGAGAGTCTGATACCAAACATATGTTCGATTACCAAGATATGCGACAACCAATATTGGTTGTCGCATATCTTCTGCTTGTCCATCCGACTATACGTCCTTCCTCTGTGGTCAATGCTAGCGTCTAAATCGTTTAGATGATTTCTCTAAAATGAAATATTACCTGATAATCTGGCTGCACTCAAGGCTTGCAATATTGAAGAAGGATATTTGATTTTGGAGGTTAATTTACAAAATCTTAAGATCGTACTCAACTTCTCTCAAATGGCTACAGAAGTTTTGGAGTTTTGTTTCTGCATAGAAAAAGTGGATGTTTGTGTGTTTTGGTGGTGACATGTATTTGGAATTTCGAGTTGAAAGTCTAATTTTATTCATTTGTCGAGAGCTAGGTGAAAGTATGTAATACATGTATATTTATCTGAAAACAAACTGTCTCAAAATGTATCTTTGAATGAGAACCAGCCAATCTTTTCGAAAATATGGTAGTTTTACGCATCAATTTAATTTGATCATAGGCTTCATAGAAACGGTTTATTAAACTTATTTTTCTAGAACAGAGTAAAATATATCAAAATACAATACAATAATGTAATATTTAAATAAGTAGTTAATAATTGTTAAATAATAACAACAAAATAAATAAATTCTACAAACACAACTCCAATTTTTTACTAGAGAGAAAATTAATGTATACTGCATAATTCGACTTATGTTTCGGTTAAAACCTTAATTTTCGGAAATTGTAAAAGTTCAATTTTCATCTTTCTACAGCCTAAAATAATTAAACGTTAGGATTTGCCCCTGTGAAGTGAAATCTGTTCATTAAAGACAGATTTTTGAAATAAGGTCGTATACATTTTTTAAAAATATTGAGATACTTTTATTTACTTTGAGTTATTTTGCCTTTAAATATGTGTTATTTAGCACGACTAGGTAATTTCCATAAGCGTAGAGTTCTAATAAATTTCTGTTCCTGATCATTATTAATAATTTATTTTCTTTAGCGCATATGTACGAATTTGACTTGTTTTCTTAAATACGTCACAGGAAACACGCTGAAAACAGTTTTTAAAAATTCTTGTTTTATTATTTTCATTTGACGTAGTAAACCATTTCAATTTTTAATATTCTCCTAAAAACTTATATTTTTTATTATTTTTATTTACAATTTCATTTTAGTTTACCTTATTTTTATCTATTCTGAATGACTTATATAACGCATTTTCATTTGCTGGGCAATTAATATTATAATTCGACTTAAAACTTTCGAATTTCTAATCGATTTATACAAAAATATTTTGAGTAACCAAATTATATATTTTTGTAAATTCATTTCATTTTTTTTATAATCTTTTTATATCATTGAGATGGATGTTTTTTCCCTATTTTTTTGCCTCATAATTCTTTGAATGGCATCTTTACACTTAAACTTGCATGTAAACAATAAATTTGAACAACGTTTAATATTTCCGTTTTCATACTGAAATTACAGTCAGCACTTTTTCGCCCGAATCCATTTCAGAACATTCCGCAAACAATTGAAGTTTTAAGGCAGGTTCGAAGTCCGAGAAAGTTTTCAAGAAGGAAACATTCGCAATTTTCGGTATTCTGACAATTTTAGTGAAACTTGTATGTAGATACATATGTTTCAAATTATAGAGCTTTCTCTTTTCAATAATAATCTTGTAGTGATACAACAGCACCAACTTTCTGGACGATTTCAAACCTCGGTTCGCGCCTGCGGGAAAATTGTCACAGGTTATAGATTTCACTGATTGCTAATAGATATGCAAAGTTGTCGTCTAGGTAATGTGTAATGCGAAGCGTCCAGAGGAGTGTCGTCGTTGACCCTCGCTCGCGTTTACCCCCGATTTGACCGTTTGGTTGGCGAGCGCGGCGCGGTTACTGCGCATTCAAGCTCCAGTAGGTACTTTATTTTAAATTATAATTAGTGATCAATTTTAATTGTTTAAAATACAAGAAAACGTTCTCGTTTCTTCTCTCTCTCTCTCTCTCTTTCTGCTCTCTCTCTCTATATATATATATATATATATATATATATATATATTATAATTATATTAAATTTATATATATATTATATATATATATATATATATATAGTATATATATGAGTGATTATGATTTTTCTATTTTGGAGACCATGCTTATTTATGTTGACTCGACGTCACATTTTAGAAAAAAATTCCTATTTAGTTCCTTTAGGAGGTCGAGGAAAATAATTGCAGATGTTAGAGTCATGAAAAAGAATCTACTGAAAGCATCTAATATTTTTAAAATTTCCTAAAAGAGCAGTAACTGCCTATTTTAATAATTTGTATCCTAAAACTATCTAAATAAGTAATTTGAAGAATTCTCATATTTTTAATTGGTCGTTTTTTGAATTTTTTATACCTAAAAACGAAAATACTTATACGAATTTCCCAAAAAGGCGAATATTCCTGATAAAATACGTAGTCGACCTACGCGCTGGAATCTCTCACCTAAACACACCGAAACAAGGAGTGCGCAACTCAATACAAAGAGGTGTTTCGGTGTCTGGACAAGCAGGTGCACTTCTTAGGTAAATGCACCCATTCCTGGCGTGAATGAAACCGAAAGAAATAAAAGTGAAAAAAAAATATATTATCTTTGTTGTCACGCTCTGTAAATGCTAAAAATACTACTTTCTCAAATAACAAAAATTGCTTAAATTCATTTATTTCTTGATCAGATTTAAGATGTCATAAATATAATTTCAAGTGTAATTTTTATCCATGTCTGATTTAATCATTTTGAAAACTAATTTTTGCCGAGCCTGACGTCACTTTTCATACATACTAGTGCCTAATTTTTTTTTACTATTTTACGTGACTAAACATCATTTTTGGTTTCTTAAAAATTCCGAGGTCTAGTCATGACAAAATTGGAGAGGGAAAAAATGTTTGTATCTCTGTTTTTCCTTAAATATAAACCTCAGATAATCAGGATACCCTATCCACTTCTTCTGCCGCGCTCATGACCCTCTGAGAAGAAGCCCTGGTTGTGTTAACTCTCATGGATTCTTCTTTGCCTCCAATATCAGACTTGATGCAGTTTAACAATACTCAGTTCGTGCAAACCGGATACAGCGTGGCAGTTAACTTCATTTCCTGAATTGGATAACCTTCGGAGCTGAACAGAAGCTCCCATCATGTTGAAAGTTTGTAAATTGCCATCCCCTGAATTGCTCTTCAGCAGTGGGAATAGAGTGAGTGTTTAAAACATTCAACGAAGGCCTGTTGCCGTGATAGTACCACACAAACAACAAGGTTCCCAACCCCCTCCATAATAAGACGACCACACATAACACCAATTTGGATGTGGTCCGGATACTTTTGATTAGAGTTATTTTTAGACTTATATTTTCAAAATTTGTAAAAATGGAATTGCATTTGCAATTGTTATTTGTCTCTTTAGATAATGTCTCATGTTTTGCTTCCTTCTGAGTGTACACTTATACTTCTAGCGCTCTTATACTCTTAGACCTAAACATGTAACACTAATACATTTCTGTTCATTATTGTACTTCAGTATTTATATTAACTTTCCCATGCTAATTTCCAACACGAATATAGCGTTCCATGAAATCATTCTGCACGATGCTGTTCCTACTTTTTCAGTGCACTTTAGTTAAAACCTACAGAGATGTCTTGGATTCTGTAGCTAGGAAAAAACCCAGAAATATGTTCAAATGTCATGGAGATGGACAGGTTTTAGATATATATATTTTTCTAGAATTTACTTTTTATATTATTTATATTATTATTTATTATTATTAATTATTATTATTATTATTATTATTATTATTATTTATTATTTATTTTATTATTATTATTATTTATTATTATTGATTCATATCATTACTTTTATTATTCCTTTTTGTTTTTCGTTTATTTAGGATTATCATGTACTATAGTCTGCGCTGAATACAGATGCTATGGATGATTCAGACATATGGTGGGAACTAATGAAAGAACTTGGAAGAACCACGAAAAATAAAAAAATAGGAAACTTGTATTTGTCGCACTGAAAAAGTCCATTCGAATTGAACATGGAGGAACCTGTGTATCGAGACCTAAATTATTCGAGAGATGTAAAGTGTACGGCGTGGATAATAAGAAAAATGAGTTAAAAAGAAAAGAAATTTACTCAAACACACAAACCAATCCGAAAATCAAACTAAATTACTACATTCGATGATAAAATTAATTAGGCTAATCAGGAACTTCATACATGCTATAACTTCGCATATAAAAACGACTCTGAAAATTTAAAACATAAAAACATGAAATTTCGGATATTACGTTTTACACATTTAATGATTAGTATGGTCCCAAAAACTGTTGCAATTTTTCAGTGACCTATAGTTAGAGATATTATTTTAAAGTAGCAATCCCAGAGCAAATCTTAAGACTAATGGAGACCAAACTTTGGGTTCTCAGCCGGTATGTTGTGGTCATAATCTAACAACATTCTAAGACAACATTGGGTTCTCGTACACTCCGTATGATGCCTAGTTCAAATTTGAAAGTTTAGATGCGCGGGAGAGATTACAATAATAGGATAGGAAGTAATGAGACTCCATGAAACGTTTATATTTTTACTGATGAATAAACTGTTTTCATATTAAGTAATATTTGGATCACCAAGCTCTTCAGAACGTAGTTCCGCTCCACTGTCTTAAGTTGGTTCACTGGATTAAGAGTGTATTTATTTTTAACATTATTGCTGGTGAGATTAATACCTTTTATAAATAGCGGGCGAAACTATGACTGACCATCCAATATTTTCAATGCTTCAGATCTTTTGATCTGGAAGTTTTGTGGTTTGAATATTTCGGGGTTTAATTCACTTAAACATTTCTCATTTTAACAACTTTCACAAGGCGTGTTTCTTTATTCTTAAATTTTTGCTACTTTGTATGTTCAACAATTATTGTTAAATTTATCGTTTAAATTTTTTACGTTATCGTTTTATTAGTTATCGTTAAATTTAATTTATCGTTTTAAATTTATCGTATCAGATATCCAAAATACTTATTACATGTATAATAAGAATTTAATATTATATAATTATATAATTAAATTAAAAAATATTATTGAATAAAATTAAAATATTACACAACAATTGGAGGCTATATTCTGAAGACCGTATCAAGCAAATGTTTTGTTTATGTGGCAAGGAGCGTTAGACTGAAGCATCGTCAGTAGAGGAAGAAATCCTATTTCCGTAAATATCAAGATGTACAAATGATACATTACAGAAGACTACTCCCAGATTCATAGATTCTTTGAATTGCATCTGCTGTAATCTTTATTACTCCACTTTACTTACATTATTAACGATTCTTAATGATATCCGAGACGATGAAAGGAGCGAATTGGTGGTACCTGCTATGGCAAGAGAAGCGGAAATGGGGTAGTAATAGGGTGGGATGGAGGGTGGCGCCTTCCATTAGCTGAAACTTTTCATGCTTATCCTTGGTATATACCTACCATCCAAATCCTGCCCATCTATAACCTATCTCTGAAATTGCCCCTGAAAGCCCCCTCAAGGGGTGCTGGGAGGGGCCCGGGTGGAAGAAGGAGGAACCGACGACCTGGGCCACAGGATATAGGACTAGGGAGAGGCGACCGGCCCTGAGATAGTATGGCTACAGAGAACAACAAAACTGGAAGAAGCAACCTCTGCAGAGTGGCACTTTTGGTTCGCCGTAAT
>BOPP01000239.1:503059-618505 GCA_017312745.1 Gryllus bimaculatus | reverse complement strand
AGGTGGCGGCGGCGACGGTGGCGGGTGGCGGGTGGACCCCCGCGCTGCGCCAATCCAGGGGGCCTTTTCCATGGAATTGGAAAAGCGGTTAGCGGCTTCGTCGACTGCGGAAAATGGCGACCGAAGCTCCACCTGCGCCCCTCGCCTGCCCCATCCTCCGCCGTGAACCTCCGCGTCGCTCTCGAGGACCGATGGGCGTTGGGGGTGAGCCTCGTTGCTGGACGTGATTGAAATTCACATCAAAATACCTCTATACATCAAAAATATTAGGGAAAAGGGGTTGAGGGTGGGTGTAGCGATGGCCAGTGTTCGCGGGTCCCCTTCACGTTCATGGGACGGGATTCAAATCTCTACCTCTGCAGGCCGTTTGGGGGCCTCCTGCTTTTTATGAACCACACGAGCGTTGTGTTTGGAGGTATTTGCCGGTGTTGGGGAGATTGACACAAAAAGCCGTAGAATGTAACGGGATTATAAAAAATGATATTAAACATTTATTTCGTTTTTAATTTGCAAGAAAGAAATAGACTTGCATTTTCTCTGTTAAGCTTCGCGAATACACCGATGCTGAAATCTGACGTACCCTCTGGCGAAGTATCCGAGAATGCTACGGAGAATAATAACTCCATCGTGTTCCATTAGCCTAAACCTCCATTTCCCTTTACCCCTCAAGAAACAGTACACACAGTGGATTCTCATATTCAGTAACAAATCAGTATATCATGAAAATCATTGTATTTTTGTCTATTAACTTGCCTATTAATGAAATATTGTCGACTTTTAAGTAAAAATGAAAATATTTATAATTCTTTTCATTCATATGTGGCTAAATTCTGTATGTAATTGGATATCTGTATACGAGAATTAGTAGACCATCCCTAGGTCCGTAACACGATGACAACAGTGGCTCTTTGACGCCAGTGAACCCGCTGTGTTTAACCATCCCAACATCCAAAGGAGAATCCTATAGGTCGTCTTCTCTGACTGGTCGTTTCCGTTATTGTTTCTGATCAACGGGAGGTAACTGTCGGGGCACTACCTCAAACAACGGGCCACATCTCTTCTCACCCCATTCCCAACCTTACAACACGATGTGTCTTATCTGCCACTCTTATGTTTCCCCTCATGGTCTAAAAAGAGTCCGGTAGTACTGCCATGACGTTATTGTGACAAATCACAAACTGGGAACGCCAAAAGAAGAATTCTATACAAAACGTCGTTTGTTTTGAATTCTAACTAAATGTCACCACACACATACGCAATCCCAATAACACAAACATATTGGTGTATGAGTAGTTTTCAAATTAAATATATTTTCATGCAAAAGTACTGATTTAGTTCAGGAAAGGAATAGCAAATTTCTAGAGTAATTATTTGTTTGTACGATTCCTTTCACGACAGTCAAACTCCCTTGTGCGCTCAGTTAATATTTTCCACATTTTTTATAAATTGCAAAATACAGTAGGGAAGAAAACCAAAAACGGTGGTAACCCAAGATGCCAGTGGCCAACGCTGCAATAAATGGCTTGAGAGGGAGCTTTTTAATTTTAGTTTAATCAAATCCGGGTTTAATGTTGGAACAATTCCATCTAAGCTATTTTTTATTAACACTTCCATTTCAAAACTACAAATCAGGGTGTGTACAATCTTTCAAATATTACTAGTACGTTTCCAGATATCCAGAAAGTAAAAAAAGCCCGTAAGTGTGTAGTCTAGTGTATTGGTCAAATATGCCTTCCCTAAAGGATAATCGGCTGCCAGGCGGCACAAGAGCCCTAGAAAAAATGTAAATATATGTGAACATTTCTTTCTGCAAAAACAAAGGAGGTTGAATACTAGATCTGTTGCATCCTCGGCGAACAGAACATTTTTTGTTGCGCCAATGGTCTTTGTTGATCTCAACAATTATATTGTTCTTCCTTTTTAGTAGATATTAACCATGAAATGATTTGTTTCTCCGCGACTTTTAAACAAGTTTTGTCCCACATTTCCTGTTGAGGTATCAGTCATTCAGTGTGTGCATTTGTTGTTCTCCGTGTGTTGCATACATTTCTTCACAATATGTCTAGCTAAACTTACATTTCCACCATTCTCACTAATTTGTTTACATGCAACACTCACGATGTCAGTCACTCAGATTTTTGGGAGACTCCCAGAAGATATTGTATAATCGAAAATGTTAGGCGTGTAAAATCGGGGAGTGGAAGCCGCGGGCGGGCGCTTCTCCCGAGGCGAAGGGGCAGTCCAGAAAATCTAAATGCGGAAATCGGAAGGCGCGAAGGTCCGCGGCTTTATTCAGCCCTCCTCGTGCGCACCTAACCGGCCCGGCAGAGACATTTCAACACTTTACATACATCATGCTCTAATACTAACGTAACATTCATACCTCGTGCTCTAATTATCAAAAGCACTCAGAAATTTGTGTATGCATTTTCGTGTGTCCACTACCTGATGATACAGTCTCATAAAAATCAGAATGCCCGGCATCGTGAGTGTTGCGTGTTCAATTTAATGATAAGCATCATAAGTGAGCTGTCTTGATAGCTGGTCACAAAAGTCTTGTTTTTAAAATTGTTGCATTATTATTACCCTATTATTACGTTTATTGTTATCAACGTATTGTCAGTTACTGTCAAGGCTACACGATTAATGTGTGTAGTTCTTTCAAGATCAGCTTTTCAGCTGTATTCCTCAGTACAATGTTGTTACGCCTTGAAGTGTGAATTCTGAGATGATAGGATGATGATGAGCGGTGAAGGGACAATCACAAATACGACAATCTCTACGAAGTACTCGTATTATTATTATTATTATTATTATTATTATTATTATTATTATTATTATTATTATTATTATTATTTAACGCAAATAGGGTAATTAATACGATTTAATTTTAACATTTTAAATTATCATTTTATTGAGAATACCAAGGTAGGAATGGGTTTTAACCAAATATTTGATTAAATAATTTATGTGAAATATTTTAACCTATTTTTTTCTAATATTGAAAGATGATTGATAAACGATATTTTCTTGCTTTTTTAAATGTTACTAGATACATGAATATCTTATTGATTTTCGAATAGTCATACCATCGGCGAGGGTGCCTCAGAGCATCAATTGATGTCACTGCAATCCCTCTGGTAGGTCGTAGGGTTCCAATCTCAACGATGCCGTAGCAGGATTTTTGACGAGTTGAGACGCTATCTGAAGGAAAATCCTAGCGACCGTCTGCTCTGATCGATAGTTTTCCGTGGTTTCTCCAGTCAACATCAGGCGAATGCCCAAGCAATATCGAAACAAACCGGCCATGAACCGAGCCCGATGATTCCTTCGTTTTCTTTGACCTCCTCTCTCCTCTTACTCACACCACTTACACTCACGTCCACTACAATACCACACGTTCCGGGAGACGAGTCGGGAGCTTGGAGTTTGTCCCGCGTAGTGGGAGGTACCTGGTGGGCGAAAATCCCCCTAGCAGATAGGAAGACCAGCGCCGGTTGACACTAGTCAGTGGGGGAAGAGCACTGCCACATCCCGAGGAAAAACATATGGGACACACAAACACTTATGGGAAAAATTACTTTAGTCTTTGACGCGCCCGTAATCTCTAATCAATAAATCAATCAACTAATTTTCCTATTGTTACACTTATTCCATAAATTTAATATTTTAATTCATTACCTACGAAGAAGCCGGGCGCAAAAGTGGAGGTTCTGGGATGATTAAATTACACTGCCCGTTTCAAACATTTGTTTTTCGAAGTTTCAGTTCCTGAATTTATATTGACTGTTAGCTTGAAACATATTTTTAATATTAAAATTCTACAAAAAAAGTCGTGTTTTAGAGATATATTTATATAATAGCACAAAGATATTAGAGAAAATATGAATAGTTCTGCACTACAATAAAGTAAATCATTTTCTTATGAGAATCATGATCTAAGAACGAAAGTGTTGGTTTTCATGTGAGTGACTGGTTTGTTCAATTTTTTTGTTTTCTGGGGCGTCAGTTGCTATGTTATTTAGTTTAAGCGTACTGAAAATAATTACCCAGGTGATACCGGGCACTGTTTTACACGTCTGTGAGGGGATTCCCCTCTACATCTCTCCACCAGGGGGCACTGCCCCAGAGGGAGCAAGTGCTAAGCTCCCGGCAGGTCTTCCGACATGTGTGGTAGTGTATTTCATATAAGAGGTAAGTGGATATGTGGGACCAAGAATGAGGAATGATATAAAGTGTACGGTTCGTGGCCTGTGTAGCTTCCGTTACACAGCACACTGTCAACGCAGCGCTGCTTGGTCTGCGTGTTAAGGTGTTGCCCCGGCATTCACCTGGTATTGTTAAAGGTATTAGGTAGCCGAACTCTATCTACAGATCAAAGGAGCCAACCGTTAGGATTATCTTCCAGCTGATTCGCGAATCTTTCGGTCACAGACACTGCAGTGACGTGACGTGGCGTTCACAATAGTGGTAAATTTCAGCCATAACAGGCGGTTTACCTTACGTGAATGACAGGATTTTTTACAGAATATCAGAGCACAAATTCATATGAAATGCTCGCTACTCCTTGAGGTAAATATTCTAACATTGACATCAGATATCTACATTTTGCACTTTTCTTCAGTTGCAATTGTATTTTAATCTTTTCTTGAAATGTATATGCTTTAACGAATCATTTATCAAATCTACAAAACGCATTTATTAACATTTTTCATGGACACTTTTTTCATTTACTGCAGTTTTAGCTTCTTCCTTTCGTCTTGTTCACTTCCAAGTCACCTTGCCCTTCTGTTAACACCTTTTTTTGTTGGAAAAACATTCAAACATTAATAATTAACTGTATAGTGTAATTGTAACTAGACATGTTTAAAAACTTGAACTTACCAGAGATGCTTCTTGAGGAAAGCGCCACGTGTAACTTAACACTAGAACGCCTAGAGGCGTCATTTCAACTTCTAGCGATATGTCCTTGTAACTTCGTTGTTTTTGAAGATACGATTTTGTTACTTCGTGATTTTCATCATTTTAACTTACAGTATGTTAAAAATGGAATGGTGTAAAATATATATTTCATAATCAAATTTACCTAGAACCCCCGTGACGTGCCGATTCTACTTCTTGAACATTGACTCAATCTTGTAGCTTCTGTTTCGTATATTTCAATGTTTAAAAAATTAAAATGCATCTCTTAATATTTTGGATACCTTCTGAACTAATATACGAGCATTCCCGATTTGCATTGTGTTATGGACTTGTTGTTCAATAATGCAATGTCATGCATCATGAGATGCTTTGTCACGGTACTACAAATAATTCACTGAGTTTCGAAAAGCTAATTATTATCATAGGAAAGAGCAGAATTGTGATATCTTCAAATCATTCAGATGAAGATCAATGTTTGAGCAAGAATTTTCACGTACAGGAGGGCATTCTGAACTCTAGATGGTGATGATGTGGTCAGATATACTTGTTTATTTTATCTTTGTCTTCTTTAATAACTTTCAAATAATTAAGAGAGGTTAGGTTTGAGAAGGAAATGAAGGCAAATTTTTCGAATATCAAAAGAAACAATATTTTTCTTTTCTATGACGCTATTTATTTACAAAATACCTATATTGTACTACGTCAGGGGAACACATATAATGTAACGGTTCTTTTCTTTCAAAACTCGGATTATTTACAGAGTTCATGGCATAAAACTGAAAAAAACCAGCGAAGAATTGTGACTGTGGGGATTTTGATCACTAAAAATGTGCGTGACGATGTCGTTTTAAATCGGAAATATTGTAGTATTGTTAAGCAGTAGAGGAAACTCCTGAAAAATGTAGCCAAGTAGATGACAAAAGCCTGTTAACTTAGTAGGTCCGCGTGCTCGCTTTCAATGACGTGACCCCGGGTACGATTCCCCTGTCAGCCCATTATAATCATGTGCATGTTCCTTACAATGTCCCAATACATGTTGTTGTGTGACGATGAGAAAATTCACTTCTCACGTTGAGAAGACCAAAATTGGAGATGTCTTAGTGCTAACGTACCCCAATAATCCATGACCGGGAGACCGGGACGTCGCTGGTAGGCCATGCCATGCTCGTACACGCCAAGTAAAAAAAAGTATGCTGAACTACTGCCGAAATAAGCTAACATGCTATCGACAATTTAATTTTTTAATAACGCGATGTAACGGATTATTTTGTTGGTAACACTGTACTACCATGTAAACTAGTAGGGCAAAGTACTCCGCTACCGTGATCGAATCTATTGCAAGCAGGCCTCACATATGGATATAACAGTGTGTGACTACCTCATGACTTTTCCCGCCATCACCATTGCAATACCTTGTCGGCGAAAAAACACTCCATAAAGAATGGGTCGTTGAAGCGTTTTTTTTGCATAAATGCTACACTGCGCGTAGCGGAAAGTGCAAAAATAGCCACTAAAAAGCAGAATACAAAATATCTCGAAGAGGAAGCGATCAATCGAAAAATACGTTGTGAATAAATTTGTAGGTTTCGTCACTCCCGTCAGATTTTGTTGACATGGTTTGTTGAACATCAGTTTCCTGAAACAGTTATCGGCAAATACGCATCTATGATAAATTAAGTTTTTTTCTCCATGATCATAGTGAAATTTCAACTATTCTAACAAATAATATTGTTTGTACGAGTATCTATGAAAGTATTTTAAATACTTATTAACAAAATTAAAATGGGAACATTGAAAAAATATACTTGCAATTTACGACCCTAAGGGCGCAGAAAAACGGAGTGTGTTGAGTAAGAAGACAACTTCGGGATTTTAAAGGAATACCTACGTTTTATACCAGACTGTTTTGTAGCAGAAAATATTAATTTTGTCCGAATCAATTTTTCGTGCACTATAGTAGTACAAGACGTAAGCACTGTCAGGTCTATATAGTTGGATATTTATTTTATAACAATATGAAAAAATCTTATATTGTGACCTTATTGCGTGCCTCACTTTATTTAACATGAAGTACTACCATCATCTTGTCTCTTCAATTAGTAAAGTTTTGTTTTTGCCAAAGCAAACTCAAGTATGAGAATATATTTTTATATAGTACGGGCTGTCATTTGTTATAACACACAAATTAGATCTCAGTATTCCCTTTAGGTTTCATTAGTTACAAATAAATCAATGCAATAGATTCATTGTCACAAACAATTAAAATCGATATAAGCATTTAGTGAGTAGAAAAGAATAGTTCACAGGCAAAATTTCCTTTTTTACGCGAATCATTGTATATTTTAAAATAATTAAAAACTCTTTATAGAGAATTTTTGAGTTTTTTCAAATGCTCATTTAAAAATTTACAATTATGAAATTACTTATTATTTATTGATTTTCGAATTTTTATTTGAACTTTTATTTCTCACTAAGTACCGCACGTGTTTCATTCTGAGAAATAACATAGCGAACATGAGGTCATTTTTTCAGTGTTCAATAATTACAATATAGAAAATAGCGTTTAATATATTATTTTTATGAACACTAACATCCACCCAAGGAATAAGAGTAATAACATTTTTGCTACGAATATTTATATTTAATACAAACGATATCATCTCCTTCTTCTTGCCGTTTTCTTAACAGCTTTTTGGGTCATCCGGCGCCTAATATTCTCATCCAGTCTTCCCTGTTCTTCCAGGAATCAGGAGGTAATTCCCACTTCTCAATTATCTTTCTGATCTGGTCGTTACATTCTGGTCTTGGTCTACCTTGTTTTCTCCTTTCACTTGGTTGCCATTGTAAGGACCTTCTGGCGAGTATTCTCTCGTCCATTCGCTGTGCATATCCAAAAGAAGTGATATGTTTCTTTTCAATTTCCTCTATAATATCATGTTGCAGAATCATTATTTCCTTAACATGTTCATTCCTAATTCTTTCCCTTCCAGATATTGCAGCTCTTCCGAGGAAATTCATTTCCATAGCTTTCAATTTTCTTTTCTGTTGTTTTGGAACATGCCATATTTCTGCTCCATACAATGGAACACTTTCATTTATACATTTATGTATTCTAATTTTCCTTTCTTGCTTATATTTGGATTCCAGATTACTGCATTCAGGGTTCCTAAAATTTTTCTTATTTAATGAGTTGGGTTTCACTTTCCTTTCCATAAAAACCCTGATTCCCTATTGTTGTTCCCAAGTACTTTATGTCCTCTGTTATTCTTATTATTTATCCAGTTTACATAGTCAATACGTCATGTGTACTGCCTAGGGTCCAGTATACTGTTCTTTTCTAGGTTGAGACTTAGTCCCCATTTCTCATAATCTTCTTTTATCTTCCAATTATATATTCAATATCTTATTGTTCTTGTGCCATCGGCACCTGATCATGAGCAAAGTGGTATTCCCATCCCAGCACATTTCCTTCTCCATACCTGTAACACTGCATTAACATACATTTTCAAGAGGGTAGGAAAGAAACAGCACCTTTTCGTCGTCCTTTTGATATTTGAAATATTTTGATCAAGTGTTTTCCAACTTTCACTTTTCCCTTTGGACCTAAATACAATTTCTTCACCGCATTTATTAACATTTTATTTACGTTAATTTTATTCATAACTTCCCTTGACTTTATTTCTGGCACACTATCATAGACCTATGCTGTATCGAGGAATATCATGAAAAGTTCTCTCCGTTTGCCTTCCTTGGGCATCATCTGGGACAGACAAAACAGGTTATCTAAGCAAGATAGAACCGCCTTAAACCACGTTGTTCTTCTTCTTTGTACTCCTTGTATCCATCTTATATTAATTTTCTTAATATTCTTCCACATTCCTTACTGAACGTGTTTGTCACTGATATCCTTTCTTTCTTATATATTGGTGTTATATAAGCCATTTTCCACTCTTCTGGTATATCACCTTTATTTATACACCCATTCATTAGCTTCGTCATAATTCGCACCAGCTTTGGTGTTCCATTTTTTATCATTTCCTTGGGATTTCTCCTGGACCCGGAGTTTTACCGCCTTTCGTTTCTTTGATACATCTCTTTACCCTCTATTCAGTTATTGTAATTTCCCATGACGGAGATATCTTTTCCCTTTCTCTAGTTTCAAGAGAGTCTGATCCTCCTTCATTTAATAATTTTCTAAAGTACTCTTCCCTTTTGCTTACAGATATACTTTGTATGTGGACTTTTTTCCAAATCTCACTTGTTTTTGTTCCATCTATGTACTTTTCTACTTCTTACACTTACGCTCCCATCATTGTTGTTTATCTTTTGTTATGATGTTTCTAACTCTATTTCGTTGGATTTTATAATTCTTTCTGTTTCTTCTCTCTTGGTACTCAACTATTTTTCTTAGTCTCTTCTTCTCCTCTACTTCCCGCTCCAGGTCTTGAGTAATCCAATAGCTTTTCCCTCTCCTTTTCTTATTTGAAGGTATTTTATCATGCGCTTCGTAAGCCGCTGGGTGTAGACAATTTTTGAGGTGTTCATATGTCTCCTCATTTGATCCCACAAAGTTTTCATTCAGTAAATTATCCAATTTTTTTAAAAATAAATATCTTATACTTGGTTGTGATAGACCCGCTATATTATATTTCTTACCTTCCTCTCACCTTATCCCTTCTTCCTCTTACCTTATCTTCCCAAGTGAACATATGCTTATCTTTATGCTGGAAGTGGCCGTTTCTAATTATAAGTTCATGCTGTTCGCATAGTTAAATCAATCTTTTGAATTTTCCACCTCCTCCCATGTTGTCCAATGACTTTTCAGCTCTCAGATTATCTCACTAGCATTTAGACCGTCCCACAAGATAAGGTCTCTATTTAGCCCACATTCACTGATTACTCCGTCTATTTTGGAGTAAAATTCATCTAAAATACTAGTATCTTCATTTTCATTTGGCGCATACACACCAACAATCGTCATTTTGTGTCTAAAACTTTCCAAATTTACTACAAGCAGCCTCTCGTCTTTGGCTTCACAACTTTTAAAATGTTTTCTGAATTTATTTTTTATGGCTATGGAAATCCTTTAATACTACCCCTCTGATCTTTTGGTATTCCGCTCCAAATATGAACATAGGATCCAATCTCTTTTATACCCGAGCCCTTATTCTTTGTCTCACTTAAACCTGCAATATCCATATTTAAATATTGAAGTTCCTTAAATACCTCCTGTATCTTATTTCCCAGACCTTGAGTGTTCCATGGTCCAATATTCATTATCCATTTCCTTTGCCTAGTTCGTTTCCAGTTACTGCCTGTTTTCTTGTGATTAGGCCTTTTGGCATATCTTAATTTTTACACCGACGACGAGGAGCTTACCCATCGTCCCAATCCCAAAGATCAGGAGTTTTTTAGTGTTTACTCCCCTAGGAGGATGGCTTCACTGAGATTTTGAGCTCCTCCTGTGCAGATATCTTTTCGAATTTTCTTGTTCCGTTGGCGAGATCATACCCGTATCCTTCATCCCTCGGTAGAAATGTAGGCTAAGATTTCCGACTAACTCTTCGTCGTTTCGAGATTCTTTTCAGCGCACCGTACCGGATGTTCTCTTCTTGCGCCCCGTCGTCTTCTGGAGCACTTCTTCTTCTGACCCCTGCCCTTTGACGAGTCTGGAAAGGGAAGCCCTAACAGTAGCTACGCTACCGCCGGCATAGCTCTCCGGATCACGGGGACACTCAAGCTCCACCACCAACATCAAGGTCATGTACTCCCAGGTGAAGCAAAACGCTTTCTAAATTTATGTTATTTTAATAATAATGTGAACATAATGTTCAAAAATTACATAAATTTTGAAATTCAGAAAAGCATTTCTTCGAATGGTCAAACAAAAATAGTTTATATATTTCCAAATCCATAAAGCAGTTTTAGGGAATATGAAGATTCCCAGGCTGAATTGGAAAATTGATAATTTCTTATAGTCTTCTGGTTGTCTTTTTGATGCGGTTTAGCAAATAACATCACCAGATTAGTTAAAGTAATTGTTTAGTTGAGAAGCGTCTCAGCGTGTTCTATGTTGCCACGTCTCAGTGTGTACAAATAGTTATGATGATTACAGATCAACTTGCTTTCAAAACATGCATTTTCCACAACAATTAATTCGTTAATTTAAATATAATTTATTAAAATACTGAGTATACTTACTACTGGTATATGTAGTTCAAACGTCAGTGACCTTTAGCAATAATATTACAATTATAATCACTTTCCGCAACTTAAAAAATCAAAATTTAAAATGTTGCTTTTTTAATCTTAATAGTACCATTCTATTACATTGGCAACGAGGCAACCGAAAATGCAAACTAATAGTGTTTTCATAACTACTACATGCGTTTCCTTTTCAAGTTTCCACCTATTTTCCCAGTGTGTACCATGTCTCATTGTGTACTACTCTTCCCTACCTACCTCTAAAATTATAAATTAAAAGAGTACTCACTACTTAGGATAGTGAATCATTGGTTTTAATCATCTTTACATTCGAGTCTCGAAAACGTTAATAACTCTAACAAAACGTACTTTCTTGTATTATTTGCCAGGGCCATTATATTGTATTATAATTCTACCTATATCCGCAAAAATATAACTAACGCACTAAAATTATTGAACATAATTTGACATCTTTACCGACGCGTTAAGAGAAATTTTAGTATTTTCTATTTTTTAAAAAATCTGAGGTTTCAAAGAAAATCAGGCGAGTTCAAGAAAAAAATTCAGAAAATATCTGCTGCCTAAAAAATCTTGTTTACGTAATTTTTAAAACGTGTCAATATTTCACTATAATTACTCAAAATTATTAATCTTTTTAAAAAAATTTATCTTTCTACCTGCAGCTTTCAAGAAGATAATAACTCTATCTTTAATATTTTAGTTGTATGAAGACTCCGAAATAATTTTAAACCTTTGCAGTTCTGAGTGACACAAAAATTAAACCTGTACCATTTTATTAAATGAAATTTTCTCTATACGAGAGAAAAATTCAAAATTTAAATTTTGTTTGATAAAATTTTGAAAATGTGTTGAGTCTCCATGTAAAGTACCACCAAGAATTAAAATATCAATTAAAAATTTGCAGACTCTGAGCTCGGGAATATCGATTTTGAAAAAAATCCTTTAAAGAATTTAGGTGCCAGTGTTGTTCAGAAAGGATCGGACTGACTGACGTTTTGCCGGAAACCAAACTTTTAGATATCAAGGATCCACAAATCGTGAATTTTAATCACACATCGCGTAGAAGCAATACTTTCTTTTACATAAAATCTCAATAACTATCCCCTTTTTAGGTATAAGGGACTCACAATGTGAGTTTTACATGGGAAAATCGCCACCTTCCTCTGCAACATTGAAACAGTTTTTCACTAAGAAAGTACGTCGTACATGAGGAAATAAAAGAGATTTAACGAGAATTTGCAATGAAATGTGATCTGGTTGTACCCAATTGAATCACTTTTGCGAGTTCAAGTAGTATATCTCGTAATCTTTACAAATTATGTGTGAAAGTACGTGCTGTTGTTGAACTATTGCTTTTGCAAGGAACAACGTCGCGAAACAAGTTTCGCTAGGTACAACGTCCATCGGTGATTATGTACTTATGATTGCTGGCAAATTCATTACTAGCAATTGATTAATCGGGTTAAAATGTATTAGAGATTACCGGAAACTGTAAAGATAAGCTTATACAGACAGCGAATATCAAAAACCGTGTTGTGTACGCGCGATGTTGTGCGTTAATCATCAGCACCTGAAACGAAACAACCCCAATAGAACTTCGCCAAGACACCTGCGCCTACACTTCACTTCTGGAGGTCACCAAATTACTGTATATTTCATGATGATTGGAATATTTCAAGATAGGCCATACTTCCTAGTTCTTTCGTTTTGTATTGATTAATCTAGTAGAAGAAGACTGTGATGGAAAATTCTCCCTATGCAAATAGAGAATATACTGAGAAAACCCAAAAATAAGATTGATTTTACCCATGATATGTAATGCATTAGTTGCTATTCGTACTGTATAATTCTGAAATGCGTTTTTTTGTCGTTTCCCTTATCATTTCAGAAAATAGTGGTATGGCCCTTTTGTTTTGCTTTTCAACACAAATGTAGCTTCACTATCAGTGCACAATTTCTGAAGTTCAATGTAAAATATAGTCCATCATATAGTTTTCATAGTTCTTGCGGTAGTAAGTCGAATCCTTCACGAAGTAAACTACAAGGGTTATTACTATCAGTGGCTAATTTGCCTTTAAAAATTGTTTTTAATATATGGGAGCGATTATTTCTTGTATCCTTGCCAAAAACGATCGTTTATAATTCAGCATATATGAAATTCTTATTAACATGCATTATTTCAGAAAGTACAAGTTTGTGTATGTTTTTAATGCCTCTTTTAAGGGATCCTAGTAAGGTATTCTACTCATATTATACCATAAATACTATCATCCATACATGACAGATTATCCATTGACTATGTGTAATCAGTCCATTTCTCCGTCACAGATGTCATATATAACAACATTACTATAAAAATATTAACATATCCGTGTTCTACTTACAATTGACTTCCAGTACTATTATGATAAACTCAAATGAGTAAAGGCGATTGTAAATGAGAGTAATCTTGAAAGTGACGGGTAATTATGATATTACATGTAATGAGCTTATAAAAATTGATAGAATATTTTCTTCATCAGACGTATACGTTGTACAAAGTGTTCCCTTTATTATAAATTTACCGTAAACAATTATGTTAACATGATGCAATTGAGCTCTAACTTATAAATGATCGAAAATTAATTAACGGATTATTCTTTCGGGACTCGTCAAAGGCAATGATCATGAGATCTCCTAGCATAGTCAATGTTATATTTCATGTGAATGTGTCTCTCTCCCACTTGAGATAACGCACCAACCTATACCGCGGTTTGCAAGGTTTCTTTCTCCAGGTATCTCCGCCAGCGGGGCACCGCCTCCGACGGAACACGCTCTAAGCTCCGAACCAGTCCTCAGACACGTGTGATAATGTTGTGTAGTATGTAAGTGTAAATGTGTATGTTTGTAATGGGAGGATGGTACAAGAATGAAAAATGGAAGTGGGGTTGCGCGGCCCGTCACCCGTTTGTTATCTAGCATCCGGCATGCACGTAGCTCATCGGAGCAACCAAAACTGCTCCGGCATTCACTTGGTATTCATCGGAGAATCACAGAAAACTACTGATCAGATCAGCCATCCGCTAGAAGTCCACACGAGACAGCGTCTGAATTCAACCACGCTAGCTAGCTATTGTCTGAAGTCCGCTGACATCGGGCCCCGACGACTAGTATCGCCCGGTCAGAGACGCTACAGTAGCAACTGTTGTTGCCACTGCTGTTACCTTGAGCGCTGAGCATTAGTAACCAGTTTGTTAATGAGTAATCATTACTCAAGAATGATGTGCGATGTTATTCTACTGTATGATGGTTATTACGCTCAATGTGCATATACAAAGTTCTTCACTTGTTCGACACACATTCCAAAATCATTTTGCTGCTACCTTAGAATGTGATAAAGTGCAATATATTTCTTTCTCTTAATTATAAGAATTGTCTATTTGAAAACTTAAGACAAAAGAAGGACGAGAGTTTGGGCCATTATCATGAATCCAAAAGTTTAATATTGGTTTCTTTATTTGCAGGTTGCAGGTTATTTGCATCTACCTGATATATCAATTTGATTGCAAGAAGATTCAAGAGGGAAGTAGGTAGATACTGAAGAGGCTAATGCAGACAGTGTTGAACAGAACATACTGTATGAATATCACGCAATGTAAAAATGCCTCATATTATATAAATTATATTGTAAGAATGTATGTAAAAAAAGGTAAAATAAATTGTGTCAGTGAAAGATTTTTTGTCATTAAATCAGCACAATCGTTCAATAATTGAACGTGAATGGTGAAATAAAAATGTTCCTATCTGATATTGTCATATATTACAAATTTTAATATTTAATTATGTTACACCACTAGGAACTGCCACTTCATGCAATTGTTTTATGTTGTTACTCGCTAGCATACACACTTTTACTAATGAATAATAAAATATTCATATTAATAAAAATATTGATACACCGATGTGTCCATTGAAAGTTTTGAATTTTCTACAAGTTGAGGACAATAATCAGCTATTTTTGGTATGCTTCAGAGGAAACATGTATCTTGTCATATAAGCAATACTTCCGTAAATATATTTTCATAATGCAGTACATTTTTAAATGAAAACTTGTATTATTTCGTGAGATAATTGACATGTACGTGCAAGAGTTTATTCGTAGTATTTTTAATTCAAATGTGTTTATTTGTGAATTGATGAAATACAACATTTATTTCATTATTTAAAATTGTATATTTTTTACTTTTATGAACAAAGAGTAGCCAATGAAATGGAACAGGAGTCGTCAATCATCTTATGATTAACTACTGACATTATTTAGACAAACGTTCAAAACTGTTTCTACTTCATATATGACTTGCAAAGAAATAATATTGAATTTTCTTAATTTAATTTTTTTTAATCCCTTGGTGAATGTTGCCGAATTAGTTTTGAATTAATATTTATAAACAGAATTTTTCTTGGCGACCAAAAGTCTACCACACATTTTTTTCTCTTTTAGCAAAACATAGAACACACAAAAATATATCAATACAAATTCTATTTACAGTTTGAATTTACATCATGCCAGAAACATCAATGAATCATTGATCGAAAAGAAACCATACCATTTTGTTACTTATATATTAAAGCATAGAACAAATAAAGATATATAGATAGAAATTTTATTTTCAGTTTATATTTCTAAATGTATTTAAACCATTTTATAATACATTTAATTTATATTATTTTTTATATAATAACAATTTTTCCGTATTAAAACAGTGTAGTGAATTTTAGTGACCCGGGAGATGGTGCTCCCCGCTTGATGGTGAGATCCGGCCCCAAATTACATGACGGCTTGCGCGGGGGAATTCCTCCCAAGCGGGGAACAGCCCCAGCAAGGACAAGCTTAACATATGTGGTAGTGTAATGAATGAAAGGGTAAGGAGGTTTAAGTAGGGGAATGGATAGGACAGTGAAGAGGATCATGCGCGGTTCTTTTTTAGGGTACCGCGCCATCATTCACCTTGTGTTGACTGAAGAAAACACAGAAAACTACCGACCAGGGAAGCGCGCCGCTAGAGTTCTCCTCCAGACACTGGCTGAATTCGACGCAGATGATTAGCTGGTGTCGAATATCCATCCATTTTGGGTCTCGAACTTTAGGATCCCCAGGTCAGAGCTACATCACGTGAACCTCTGAGCCACCTCAGCATGTGTAACGTACATACAATTCATTTGAATACAATAATGGGTACCTGTAATCTATTTTATATGAATCAAAAGTCTGATATACGGCATATGTAGTCTCCATTCAGTCTTCGATTAACGATCAATCCCTAAAACGTGACACCATCGAAAATCGTCCATTATAAGTAAGTGTAACTTCATCTGCCCAGGTTTTCTAGACTTCAATGCGGAATATAGTTACTCAACTTATCGTTTTCCATGCTCTCGCGGCAGTACGTTGATTCCTTCAAGAAGGTCATGGTGAGGGAAATAACTATCATCTATACCATGAATTGCCTTGGCAAATAGTGCGAATATTTCACAAACGGGTGCGAATATTTCACAATAAACTGTTTCTCCTTCCTTCCAAAGTGTATAAAATTCTACTAACGATATTTTCTTATCAAACTACCAAAAACGCTCGTTTTCACCTGTATTAATATTTGGATGGATTAGAGTGGGAATCACAGAATTTTAAATAAATATACACAGAATACATGTCTGTCCATAGTACGTTTCCATTTTTAACTGTTTTTGACGTTACATAAATCAATCCAATAACTGTGCTTCACCTTACACTCATTTCTTACCTTCAGCATTATATTACTTTCTCTTTACTGCAAAAGTACGAAGTACGTGGTGATATAAAAGTTGCAAAGAAGTGTGTCATCTCTTCGTACTGTTCTGTGTCATCTCGTCGGTGGTTCATTTCCTGCTACATCCTCTACCCACTCTAAAATATGGCATTGAAGATTTATGAATTTGAGTTTTTTAATTAGTTTAGAAGGAGAAAAATGGTTATATCCTCACCTGGAAACCAAAAAGCGTTGAATAACACCTCGCATATCCCGAATACTGGCCACGAGAATATCTCTCTATTTCCTTCGTATACTTCACTTTTCCCAGTAGTTCATCTGTCCCTATTTGCTATTTGCTATTTAATAATAATAATAATAATAATAATAATAATAATAATAATAATAATAATAATAATAATAATAAATAACAATATTATTATTGTATAGGCCATTTCTGGCCACACTACATGATTAACGTGTGTAGTTCTTCCATTAGTAGTTTTTCAGCTGTATCCCTCTTTCAACAATGTTGTTACGTTTTGAAGTGTGAATTATGAGATGATAGATGATAATGAGGGGTGAAGGAACAATCGCAAATACGATCATGTCTACACATGAATCGAACCCGCAGCCTTCTCGGCGGGCCACAGGATCGACTTTATTATTGATTATTATTATTATTATTATTATTATTATTACTCGGCAGATCAAGTAGTTAAACCCACTACTCTTATACCAAGAGAAGGATGTTCAGTTTCCTGCCGGGGCAGTCAGTTCTCCAAATAGTCAACACATCATTTATAGTAGTAATTTTTAGCCATCAAAAACACAGATTTTTGTGATTGCGGGACGATGAAGTGGGCTGGAACATCTGTGCCGATCTTGCTAAGAATTATGGGCTACCTCTGGAAGCTGAAGCATTACATTCCCAGTATCATTCAGAGACTAATGAAATAAATTATACTGGGACAGTAGTATTCTGACCGATAAGACATTTCAGCATCAGACACCTCATATTAACCTCTGGAACAGGCCTGCCAAGAAAGTTTGGTTTCTTAATTTTAGAGTAATCAATACCAGCATCATGACGACAAAACACTAGAGCTCTGAAATACGCGAAAAACAGCCGACTGCCTTCCGGAGTTGTAGCTCGCCGCCCTCGCCGCTCAGGCGTTTCTCGGAAGTCGCCGGGCGGGTGGCGGCCGGCCGTCGCGGCAGTTGCGGAGCGTCCGCCGCGTACAGACTCGCTCGCACGTGGCGCTTTAAATTCAGGATATCCAGAAGTCTTTGAACCCACTGACCTGCTCTTTGGTCACATTCGCCGTTCACCTGCACCACGTAACCATGTAATAAAATTAGCAGTGCGAAACTAGCGTTGCAACCATTCAGCACTGAAGGAAAGTAGGAAGCACGGAAGTAGGAAATTGTATTGCAGATTATATTATGAAAATAGCTGCGGAATTTACAAAGGAATGGTCTGGCAACATGTCTAAATATTCTCGGAATTATTTTTACCCAAATGCAAATGTACACACACTCGAACGTACACACATACAATTGTACATGCTCAAATGCACTAGAAGCATTTTTTTAAAATATTTCGGGTAATGAATTTTCTTATGCTACAGTAATTGGAACCATAAAAATAGCGCGCTTACCTCGTTCATCTGGAATTCTTATCGTTTAAATCAATTAGTACTACCTGCGTGAGGTGTACACCGCTGAACTCAACAAAATGAAGGAAGTGAGTTTAGATGGAGTTTTTGGTTGTTTTGAAATCGTTTGTTTATTTTTTCCACTAATTTATGACACCGTTTTACGAAATGAATACCTGCGTGAAAAATTAGAGAAATTTGCTTACTACAGTTCGTAGTTCACCATCCTCGTCATCATCATTATTATTATTATTATTATTATTATTATTATTATTATTATTACTCCCGTTGCCGTTAAAAAATTCATTACTTAATTCATAAAAGACACAGAACACGTAAGAATCAGAGTTCATTGAATAAAGTACTGAACTACTATGGCAGAAAACAATTAATTTCTTCATGCAGTAAGATAAATAATAGAAAATACGTGACCGTTTCTAAATGTTTGATATTGTAACAGCAAGACTGTGTTTTTTGAGTTTGTTTTGAATCACATCTGAATTTATAAATTTATAAGTTAACTACGTGGTGCTGTCTTGTATTTATGGAAAATCTCGAAAATTCCGAAACTGATAAATAAATAGTAATAAACTATAGGAAAACTTTCACGCGTTTTTAATTTTGATAAAAGAGGAGTCTTGCCGTGAGTGCGTATTATTTATGCACGTTACAATCTATAGAAAATGAGTTGCTAACTCGCAGATGTCTTTTACGAACAAAATGCTTTTCTACGTGAATGTTTAAGAGACCTTGCGAATTATTTCCGATTTTGGAGAAAGTACTTCATTTATAAAATGTAATAAATAAATAAGATTGCAAAAGTTATAATTGCTATTAAAAATAATTGATAATTGTTTAAGTGCTAGCTATTTATCATACCGTTTTGTGATCTGATTTGCACCTTGAATTTAATTACATTTTCAAACAAAATTTTAGAAACAAGAAAATCATGAATGACACATGAAATCTTAGACTATGAGTGTTCATTAGATTATCTCCCTAGAAGACGTTTAAGACATAATGCTGGTTAAATCATGTAGCAGGTTTACACTCTCTACGCTATAATGAGTTTTTCATAATAATGCTGCTGCACTTCCCCATGAGTATTATGAAATATTTTTAAAAAGCATGTGAATGAAATTTTTACTACCATATTCAAGGGAAAATAATTACACAAATAGCTTTTTATGATTTATCTTTCTGCTTTCATTATATAAATGGTGGATTATACGTATTAATGAAGATGAAAAGTAACAACAATATCCTCACGCGTAATTTTATATTATTTTCATATTAAAATTAATCAATGCTAAGGCAAAATGGAAACTTCAAAGAAAAGCGTCGTACACTGCCGAGATCGGAAAATAATTCTTCTAGATTCAAAGAAATATCACGGGTTAAGTTTTGCTCAGAGGTAAAGCGGTGTCTGCACAGACTCTGACCGGGGTGTCCGCCCGACGTTCAATTTCCTTATTACCTAGATATCTGAACTGGCTCTCGAAACTGAATATACACCTTTAATGATACCTGAATTTGTCTCATATAAATATTTATAGGAATAACATGTAATTTTCATATTTGAGGTTTCTTGGAAGAAGTGATGCAATTTCAAACCAGAAAAATGTTTCATTAGATTCAAATTAAATATTTTGTTTCTTACCTACAAATAAACGCCCAAAAACGAACGTACGCCATCAGAAGTTGAAATGTTTTCCTGGACACAAAGTAGTGTCAAACAGATTAGTTGATAGTCTGATTTTGAGGAGAGCAAAATCGAAATAATAATAATTTCGAGAAGGGAAACAATAGAGGAACATCGAAGACATATTGTGAATTTAGCCATGAGGGGAAGTTCGGCAGGAGGTATTACAAAGATAGTGAGTGGTTCACATTCATGAACAATTGTAGATTAATTAACAAAACGGGTAATGTCCAAAACCCGACACTCAACGAATGAGATAAATGAAATATTGTCAATCACACTAGCAGGAATTCTCGCCAAAATGTCATTCAAATGTCTCCGTGGGAGCTTTCAACAAAAGGGAGAATTGTATCCATAGAAATCGTCCGAAGGGCACTACGAGACGCAGGTCCCAACGGGAGAGTAGCCAAGAAGATGTCTTAGGTTGGTAATTATTAAATCAAATATAAATGTAGGAAAACTATTAAATCAAATATTAAGGTCGCTTTTCGATGCAAATCAATTTTCTATAACTCTTCTAGATTTCAAATATTGATAAATTCGCTTTCTTGGTACTTTATTATAACTTATATTAAAAGAATCTGGATTTCTAGAAAACGTTCGTAGATTATATTTCTCTCCCATGCCTTGCATGCAGTTTCTACACATTATTTACGAAAAGTAATCATATTGAATAAATCAAAGAACAGACATCATGAAGGAGCATACGAGCTTCCCGTGATATGATTCCGGGATCGGTTCCCGGAAGACAAAACTTGAGCTACAGGTTTCCTTTAAAATTGTCTCAGTTTTTGTAGCTGTGTGAGGAAGGAAAGCTCAAGCAGGCCGAGTTTGCTACTTACGTGGAAGGGAATACCTCAATGTCTCTCTTAGCCCCCAAGCGTCGGATTTCAACGTCGCCCAGGCATAGGGGTCACCCTTAGCTAGCCGGCAAAGTCGAACAATCGACCCAAAATGACAAATACATACAAGTTGTAGTGATAAAAATAGCACATACTTTCTCGCATTAATAATCATGTAATATTCTAAGACTGCCATTTCTGACAATATTTGGACATCTCATCCATTTCTTAGAAAACTCCGTGCCAATCGTAGCACGTGAGGTGATGACCTATAACTACATCGGCAGCCAGAAACAGTTAATAATTTTACCTATCTACCAAACAAACATATATTATTAAATCAAAATTGTAACAATATTCGCAGGACATTGGAGCGTGAAATATTGTCACTTAACAATCAATTTCATGGAATTGACTTCACAAACTGCCTTGCCATTGCATTACGGCTTGTATGGACTCAACCGAGGTCATAATTACAAGAAATCTACTAATAAGCATGATTTCAAAAAAACTAATAATATATACTTTCTCGTTTTATTTATAATGGATATATTACATGCACATTATAATATTGCAAATTGAACCCAACTTACTATTCAGTTATCTTGTAAAAGACTCTTCAGGTACAAGTGTACTTGAAATTCGAAGATTTGCAGTTCTCGAAAGTTTACGTCTTTTAATGGTAATTGCATGTTGTATTCATATGACATCGCATAAGACATATTTATTCGTGTACTTTGCTCTACTCGATGAGAGCATCTTAAGAAAAGAATATTTCATTGTAATGCTAGCGACCCAAGTTTGTGCTTTGTTTATCGTACCATATCAGAAAATTTTCCTAAAAACAACGGCAATTAATAATGTCATTTACTACACATTTGAGCATGATTTATTTCAATTTTTTATAACTATGAAGCAAAATACGAAATTTTCTGCTGAAAAATTCCCACTCTCCGCTGCAGCATTACATAGCTTCGTCTTTACGACGTAAATACTTGAAGACTGCAGCAGTAAGACTGCCAGAATGTAAACATTTTACCAATTTCTCTGTCCATGAGATTATTCCTGTTCAATGAAGTAAGATAATCGCTTCTAGTCCTGAAGTAGCATTCACTTTATTGATGTTGATATTATATCTTCTTTTCATATCTCTCGTGGCTTCTAGGCACCGTATTTGGGATACTCATCTCGGGACATGAATCAGATTCTTTAATTTCCAAAGGAAATATACGCAGTGAAGGTCAAGAACGCTCTCTGAAATTAGTAATAAAATGTCTTTGTTTTCCACTGCTCACTATTGCCAATGCCAATTGCGAAGAACTTACTTTGGATAGGAGCTAACATCTCACCATGAGTGGTGAAGTGTGGTAGTATTGCCGTTGCAACTTCTAGCTCACTTGTTGGAAGAAAATGGTCACAAATTCAGTATACGTATTCGCTTTTGTTTTCTTTGTAGGCAATTCACGATTAAGTAATTAACTTTTATTCTTATTAATGCTATCTTTCCTTTCGTTGCAATATTTAATATGAAAATACTTCTAATGCATCGTTAATATGATATATCAAACGAAACTAAAAGCATAGAAACAAATACTATAAAATGGGAATGTGCTCTCAGTGTGTATCTAGTAAAATGTTACATTTTCATATTTGATAAATTCATAAAATAATTTTCTTCTTGTATTTGGCAGAATATTGCTATCGTTTGTTCTATAAAGTTTTACCGCCGACCTGGAGGTCGATAAGACTGAAGGGCCATCTCTGTCATTTGCCCGGTGGGTAGTGAGTTCGAATCCCCCCTCGGACACTGACGTTTGTGTTGTCATTACGTGTTCTCCCTACAGTGAAAACAATCACAATGGTCGCTATATGACCAAGATATTGGAAAGCGACCTTTAAAAAATGCATTGAAATTATCTTATTCAAATCTTTTAGAGTTATTCTCAACCTAAAAATATCAACTAATTAATTTTCTTTCGAGACTGATGTAAGTATTTCACTATTTTCGCTTCCTTAATGTTTTTTGTTTCTTGAAAAGCGTAATAATCATTCGCAGAGTCGCGCGAAAACGCGCCACATAGTAGCGCCATTGTGTATCAGCTGTCATACCTTCGCAATGGAGTCATGGTCTTTGCTAATTAGGGTTTCTAAAACTCATCTTCAATCATTGACTCTATCCGTTTATTCAAAATCCACTACATCTGATAAACATACCGATCATTTGAAGTTCTTGTGTGGCTCACAACCACATAGGTTGACGCAGTCAGTAGATATGATTTATAATATTTGAAAAGTGTCATTTTCACGCACCTATCTTATCGTTTTTTACCATATTTACCCTTACAAAAATGTTGCAAAATGCTTCGCTCTAGTCAGTTGTAACGGAGAAAAAGCAAAATGAGTACCTATACATTGTTAATTTACTAATACGCAATGAGCGGCGAATTAAATAACTCTAAAAGCTTTCATTAATAATAATAATAATAATAATAATAATAATAATAATAATAATAATAATAATAATAATAATACATTTCTTGCTTACATTTCTATATTTTGAAATTCCAGCACAGACTTGAAAGAAAGGAGCTCGTGTTCAAGGTGTTTCATACAAAAAAATCATATTTTTAAGAATAATTAAAGTAAGAAAAACATTCTTAACATAACAAAAATATAATCATCAAAAACAACACTACTAATATAAATCACATATTTTGTTTGCAAATGAATATATAACCATTAAATGTCCAGTAAAGGGCAATTTTCCTCTAGAGACGTTAGATCCCGGGTTCCTAGTCCCCCAATCAGGAACCCGCGATGTCCCCAAATCGCTTAACCTTCATGACTTCACGTAGTTGAAGAATAAGGTTATAACCACCGGTTTCGCTGTCGTGGCATTTCAGTAAAACCATCACAGCATTAGCCTGGATGATCGAGGGAAATCACGAAAATCCTGGTGAGGATAGCCGGCTCGGGGATTGAAACCTGACCTCCCCATTATGTCAGTGGGATACGCCCTGAGCGGTTTCTCACGGTATTTCATGATAGCCTACCACAGATTTTTTGAGAGTCAGGAAGCGGCTTATGAAGAAATTAAATCATGCAAATTAAAAGTCTGTTATGTATTATGTGTGTAATTCTGAAAATATGCTGATTGAGGTTCGCAGTAGTGAGCAGTGGATATTTTTCTTTTATACTGTTGTATAGTCTTGTAGGTGTCAGTGGGAAATAGAAAGAAAAATCAATATCATGTCAGTGAATGACCGTAACACCAGAAGGTTCAAAAACAAGATCAAGATTCGAGAAGCAATACATTAAGCAAAAATGATAAAGAGGAAATGGGGCGGTCACATCATCGGGAAAAAGTATACCATTTGGAACAAGCAACAATGGAATGGTATCCAAGAGCAGGTTGGAGACCACAAAGAAAGCAATACAAGCAATGGTAGTCATACCATTTTATTATCACATGTTTAAAAAATTATTTGCGAAAGTATTTTCTTGCATTCAACAATTTGCCTTTGGAATATGTCTAACAATTCTCTTAAATAACAATACGTCAAAAATTTTAATATTTTGTTTGCTTAAATAATGTTGACTCTCGACGTGGATTGGCGAAGTGACTAAGATCGTGTACCGATTGAGTGCGCCGATCCGAAGGATCGGGGGTTCGAGTTCCACGTTAGGCGTGGTAGTTTGTTCCGGGTACCTCGTGTATGTGTTGTCGCGGAGGGCCTTGCGTGATTTTGACCCCGGATCAAAGAAGCTCACAAGTGTGTTGGTGTCAAATGTATGGTCGAATATATGTCTCGAATGGCCAATTTTCGGTGAACTCTCTATATGGTCTGTAACTACCATAAAAATAACATTGCAAAACTATAATATTGATAACAAAATTTTTACTTAATGAAATCGGTTCTAAAAAGTTAGATTATTCAATAAAATAATGTTCACTTGCATGAAGTTTCGATTAATTTTTCCAAAAGTTTGAGATTACAAATTCAATTTTCCCACACTCACGGGCGCGTCACTGATCTTTCATGGGTTTTCAGGTCACAGTACGACAATGGCCACACCGGACACGTCACTTCGAAATGCTCAGAATTACTTCTCATTGTAGGGCGATGTTTTGGGATGTAAAACGCAAATTTGGAATGTTGAATTTGTGTTGATATATTTGATTTAAAGGAATTGGTTTTCGCACCCAATCCGCTACGAATTGCGCACGGTACAAGTTGCTCTTAATATGCTGATTGAGTTTTACAAGTAATAGCTGGGATATGTTAATGTGGTAAAAATAGCCATATTAAAATAATTACGTAACCATTACTAATGCAAGAATATACATGCTGTAGTGGACTACTAGTTAAATATGAAATCATTCAACCTTTCGGCTATCACTTCTTTGAATTTTTCTGGGAAAATATGAGGTGTCGATTCATGTCACCCCATATTTTTGCGTTTTTTTGCGTTTTTGAGTTTTGCGTTTTTGATTCATTATACAGTATTTAGGGGCGCGTCAGCTGTGTGGCCATCAGTACCGAAAGTGTAGTATATGTCATATACCGGGCGGTAGGGGTGTTCCTTCTCCGCCAGAATGTGGGTTCCAGTGGGGATCTACCAGTAGGGTTGAGAGGGGGCCGCTTCCATGAATTTCCGCCCACGAGACACCGCCCCAATCGAGACAAACCCAGGCAAGCTCTATCCCCGAATTATCTCATGACATGTGTGGTAGTGTAGTACTTGTAAATGTAAATGTGTGTGTAAGAGGGAAGGAGGAAACCTGGATAAGGAAGGCAAATTTGCACACTGCCCGTATCCCGTTTGTCAAAGTACTACTCCCGCATTCGCCTGGTTTCGGCAATCGGGCGCTGGAGTTGTCCTTATAGCAACTGAATTTGATATACCATCCTAGCTAGTGTCGAAAATCCATCACCAACAACAGAACTCGAACCAAAGGACCTTCGTTCAGAGACACCGCTGCGGCAACAGCTATTGAGTCAACCCTGCTGTTTGTGCAAAAAGAGAAGATTAACTTAAAGATTAAAATTAACTTACAGATTCTGCGCTTACTCACGTCACTTTGGGGCCACGTTGACTGCTTTGTTAATGAAGAAAATTATTGCGATTTCCACTGGCAACGAAAATTCTTGAACTTACCCATGTATTCAAACAATGTGACGTCTTATAAAACTAGTTCAAAAAAGTGAAATGAGCCATTAAAAATGCTCATCCAGAGATTTCACAATAAAAAAACTAGTTCTTAATCAGCGCAACCGCAATCTATTTTTTGATGTAAGCAAATTGTATACATAATGATGTAAAACTTAAAAATCTAATGATTCCATAGGAACTTCAAAGTAAACTGATATGAGTTATCTTCATCGATCTGCCGTAATATTTTCCACGGTAAAGAATTAAGACGTCATGGCTAAATCCATTTTTGTGAGAACCAACCGACAATGTGAGAAAATATTCTTTTAAATTTAAAAGGATTCATCTGTATTCCGAGTTTAATGTTTACAAATATCACTACTAGTTACTATCGTTAACTATTCTTCGGTAATTGCTTATAGACAATTTGAGAATAGACACAGTAATATTTGACGCAGAAAGAGTTTTACAATCAAATATGAAGCAAATTAATTTAAGTTGGTCCTTAAAATATTCCATGACTACCAATTGCACTGATAAGCAAGCAGAAGGTGCAAGGTGAGTTTAAAATAGAGCGGTGTAAAGGTTATTGATGTGTGAATTTACTTCAATAATATTCATCAGAAAATTCCAAAATTATTTTTATACAACATAATTTTGTTCATATTAATACGATTATTTATTTGCTTATTTGTTGATAGAATTGCATTTAACGTAACGAATCACCTCGGTATGTTGCGTAAGAGTACAAAATGTATTTTAAAGTAAAACATGTCGGGATAGAGGAACGTATTCGATTGTAATGAATGTCTATCAAGCAGTTCATATTGTCGTTCTGTTGATACACTTCCAAACTAGATAACACAGACGATATAAGTGAAATGTAAATACTGAGATAATGGGTTCACAACTTTGCTGATAAAAATTGCAGTACTTCATATGATGTCTTTCAGGTGAATGTGAAATTACATGCAACTGAATATTTGTAAGAAGATACATTTCATGTGATTTCAACATTTGAACCTTCACGAGAACTATTTTAAGTGCAAAATATTACGAAAGATGGTTAATGATCAACAGTGGTAGAGGCATTCGAGGGAACAAAAATGTCTATACACAAGCCAAAGGAAATATGCATAGAAAGTTATGGAAAAGTAGTCTGTCTCCAATTACTCCGGAATAATATAAGTAAAGCAGACGAATCTTAAAATGACTTAAAATTGCCTCACTGGAATAATTAAAGTTTTGCATATCCTACATATTGTCAGTTCTAATATAAAACACTACAACAGTTTTTATAAATTGATAAAAGCATATCTTTCATTTAGCACAAATACTAATACTAAAAAAATATTAATAATAATAACAACAATAACAATAGTGAATTATAGTCAACATAGCTATCCCTTCAGACCGAAATATAGTTGCCTCTTTTGCCGAGAAGAAGCGAAAATATCAGGCCTTGGCTATTGAACTGTGCAACATGTGGCGGTTAATATCTGTTGAAGTAGTCCCTGTAGTCATCACTGCAAATGGACTGACCTCTGAAGAACTAATTTCATCGCCTGCAAGGCTTGGCCTTAAGAATTAGCACATTCAATCAATGCAAAAGGCTGTTCTCCTGAGTACTGCACGCATCGTGAGGAAGTTTTTATTGATATAATATGCACATTGAAATCCTGACGCCGATTTGCAGCAAAGAAGGACCCTTGGTGGCTTACATAAGTCCTGGTCTGCTGTAGAATCCTCGCTAAAGAGAGAGACTGTGAAAGTAATCATAAAATAATAATAATAATGAATAATGCATTATTAAGTGTTGAAAACATGTTGTGTGATAACTTTTCAAATATAATTTTTCTTTCACTCTGAACTCTGAATTTACTAACCTTGTTAGTCATTCGAATTATTTTATAAGCTAGGAAATTTTTGGTAGTTTATTTCAAATCTCAAAAAAATTATTTATAATCAGCTTCGTGGGCTGGTGTGTTCGGCTCCGTTTCTCTGTAGCACAAGAGGCATGTACATGAATGCAAATAAATATTGTCTTCAACTAGGCAGACATTACTTTAAAACTGCGTGAATATATCTTCACTCAACCACACTTTTGTAAAGTTCGCGAGTTGCTGAAGAGTATTAGGTGCATACTAGGATTTCACTGTCAGTCGACTTGAATATTCAATTAATTTCTCTGTAAAAACAAATTAGAAACTAAACTGAAAATGAACATGAAATTTTCCTTCACGATCCTCGTTTAATAATAAACCTTTCAGAAATTTTACAATAGCGAAGAGTAAAAGCAATGTACAATTACAGTTTATTTGGTATTTTCTATTGTTCATACTGACATTCTTATCGAATGGAAGCAAATGGAATACCTTTGTCATCTCCTGCGAGTGGAACTCCACCATGCGGCGACTCTCGCACCCAAGCGTCCCTCATCGTCTATCTGGCCAATCATCTTCTTTGATGGGACGATATGTCGTACACCCTCACACCATACCAAGTCTTGGAATTGTATACCAATTCCTCTAAACTAAAGTGTTTAAATCCATCTTGTTTTCTAAGGGAGGATGATGATAAATGCTATTGCAGCGATTATATCTTAGGTCTGCCTCCAAAGAAATGCTGCTCATGCAATACTATTCAGAAAGTACTTAAGAAAAATGGGAACTTTCCCGAATATTTATAATATTAAACTTGCACGGGCCACAGAACTGTTTTGTTTTTAAATTAAAACATTCTTTCTCTCTTGTATCAGTCAGACCAAAATTACATTTTCTTTCCTATTAGAAAGCATATTCTACCTTATTTTTTTCATATAATCACTTCATCTTCTGATATTCAATCTTCCAAACACTCTAGTCTCTCAAGTTTTCCCTTCTAGTTCTTCCTTTTTATGTTCAAACGGAGATTGAGTTTGTTTTGTGCTCTGAAGTTATTCTATTTCCAAAGTTGTGTGAATATTTTTTTCGAATTATCACTCCTGTCTGGTCAATTAATCTTTTAGGATGTTTTTGTCAGGTCTTATCTGAGTTTTTTCTTGCCAAATTTTGTTCCTTTTTTTTCTAAAATCCTCTTTGGCGCTTGTCAGCTTGCCAATTGCATCGTACGATTTCTTTTTTCTTATCGTTACTCCCACTGTACTCTTTCAGTCCACTTTTTCATTATTATTATTATTATTATTATTATTATTATTATTATTATTATTATTATTATTATTATTACAATTCTTATTTCTCTACTGTTAATTTTGTCATTACTATATGTAACACACTATTTATGATTTAGGCTAGAAACACAAAGCAGAATTGATATTTAATATTTTACATTCGCAAGTATGAAAGCAATTTTAGCCTTGCAGAAGCATTTTATACATTAAAGAAAATACTAGAATATTACACAGGAAATAAAAACATTTTGTGCTGTGTTCATTCCAATTCTTCTTCCAGGTACACGTATTCTTTACACGTATTAAGTGTTTAAGGTTTCTGCATAGTCATTAAAGCTCCTGTTAGACCTGTGAATTATATTTTCATTCTAAGAGTTTTTATGTTCGTTAGCTACATATTTGTTTTTGATTATCTTTGCATTTTGGTCATGTGTAAGTTGCAATAAGCGACATTTATCTAAGCTTCTTGTTTCTTATTAGACCATCATTATGATATCAGTGAGATTAGCTTGTTTACCCTCATGAGTTAATATTTTACGGTCTTAATGGAGTTTTATGTTGTTTTGACAATAGGTGGAAGTTCTTGTTTGCGGTACGGAGTTGTGTCTGTGTAAATCTCCCCAACAAAGGCCAGAAAGAAATGGAGCAGCTTTTGAGAGAATGTCCACCTAGATGTTTCGTGTAAAGCACCCTAAAAATTCAAAAGATTCATTTTAAATTCAAGCGGTTGCGGCATCAACTAGAAAGAATAAGAAATATCTGTTGTGGGTATGGTTTCCGCGCTTCAATTGTTCATAGACTTAGAGACGAGCTTACCAACAGATGAATTGACGAATAGACGGAACCGTAAGACGTTTTGAATTCTAAACACATTTATGGTATCAGAATCTTCCTATCTTCATCTTTTTATCCGTGTTCGAAAAAGTAAAGCCTGTGGATGCATGCATCTCTGAATAAGTTGTATTAGTAAATAATATCTGTTTTATCATTTATCTGTTTTATTTATTGGATTAGACGTAGTTATTGTAGTCTTAAATAGATATCAAGAGTCGCAAATATATAAAAGAACATGTTCCCCGATCTTTCTCTGGCCTTGGTGGTATTGTTTTTTATACACTTACGTGGGTTTTATACACTTATGTCATAGGATTATTTTTTCTATTTGTTCATCTAATGTAATGTTCACCCTGGACCGTGAAAAACGACATGTCTTGACCCACAACAGATTTCGAGCCATTAAATATTTTAATTCAAAGGAGTCAGTATTGAGTGGGATGACTGTTTCAACCGATAGAAGAAGGTATTTCGAATTTTAATTCATATTCACAACATAATAAAATAAAATGTTATGAACACTTATTAGATTGTAAAAGGTAATTTGTAGTTAACATTAAATAGAAGGAAACAATATAGAGTATCGCAAAGATTTTAATACTGAGGTACTGGGGGAATTTGTATCCAAAAATCGATAATCTCAAACTTTTGAAATCTCAAAATTACCTACAGTTTCTCATGGTAATGATAAAATATTTTATTACAATAATTTTTTAAAATTTCATTCTTAAGTTGTTTGAAATATGTCGATAATAAATTATGGAATACTTTCAGATTTCACTGTGCACTGCGGAAAGGAATTGTAGTTTTCCGTCTCATTGCAAAATAGAGCGTCAACATTCTATGAAGTTGATCATACGATCGTGACACTTTCATTTTGCTAGCATGCTTTGCAATAATCAACCAATCGGTTGGAATCGTGAAAGAGTACAGATTTTCTAGCAAGGGACTGCCTAGCAGCCTTTCCCTAACAAGTGACTGAATGACACTGAATCACAGAAACAATAAAACTGCCATTAGGTCCTAATGAGCGTAATGCGGTAATGCGTTGAATTGTGGCCGAATCAAATGAACCAAACACTGCAGCTAAGCTTACTATTTTCGATGACTCTCTTACCCACTTTATGCTTCGTTCTTTGGTCGGTGCTATCAGCCACAAATTAATTCATTAATGCATTCTTAATTAAAGGTACACATATGTGAAATAACATAACGAACTTAGTTCTTACATAGAGACACACACTCATATAATAGTATTCTACTTCACAAATTCTAGATATCATCTGATTATTGTGAGCTAAAATTGTTACTTCTTCGAAATCATGAAGATTTAATGAATATAAACTTCACTAAATGAATGAATAGAAAGAAGAATGTATGAAACTGAATAATTAATGTTCTTGATATTGTACTGAGCAAGGAGATGGAGCAATGAGATGATTCCCATGAGGATTATTTCGTAATGAATTGTGTTTCGTATAAAATATATTTTTTATTGAAGAAAGGCTTTAACCTTATATGCACAAATATATATCAAATATAAAGGTGAAAAAATGCAAAGAGTATTGCCTCACATTTATCTAAGTCGTTTACAAGTACATAATTTGTAAAAGTTTTTCAAAATTCACGTTTCCGTTTGAGTTTTGCATTGTGATGCAATATAATACAAATTTTAGTTATATTATTATGCATATATTTTTCCTCTACACATAACTATTATAAAATGAGAATGATCTTTATTTTCACAATTATAATAACGTATTAGTTATCATTTGAACTGAATAATCCTGAAAGATTTAGTATGTTCTAATTGTCTTAATTCCTTTGGTCTATTGAGAAATAGAGTTCGACTCTCTACATAACCTTTCTATTTAAATGTAGCTTGACTATCTCAGCACATTTTAATGAGCTCGCTATGGTATACGTTTGTACAAGACAAAACATCTTATTGCAGTTTTGAAATATAACATTTTGCAATTTTTGAAAATTGCGAGAGTTTGTCAGAAATAAATTAGGCATCGCTTGTATTATCTGTCCTTGGATACTTAAAAGGGAAACCTTTAAAGAAATTTGGGGTTCTGTTTCTGAGAAAATAATTATTTAAAAATATTTCACGCAAAATTATGCAAAAACTACTATTTTTGATATCTGTCTTAGAAAAACAGATTTTTATTACCCAAATTTCTCTTTTAAATTGTAGTGGTAGGTAGGAATACGCAGATAAAATTGTGAAATTTTGCAATTTTAGAGAAATGAGGCCTATCAGTGACCATGAGAAGTAGATGACACTGAAATATTTCAAGCATCTTTACGTTCCGAGACCAAAGTTTAATCAAAAAACTTTCAGAAACTATTGAGAAATTTTAGAAAATGTTGTTGAGACTTCTTGTAATGCCCTCACAAAAAATGTATACATCAATTTTAAACTCGTAGAAGCTTGAATTCGCTCAGATCAAATGGGGAATACGAATGTTTGCTTTCGCGTTGACCAGTGACTAACGGACGGAGAGACCAATAAACGTACTTGCCGTCATGCCATTTTTCCATAGCAAGGACCCACAAAAAACGGATTCTGACAACCGAAAGTGTCAGAGGAAGAAATTTACTGCATATTGTCTAGTTTTATCTTACCAGGTAATGGAAAGAAGAGTTTTTCTGTCAAGATATCATTGATTTGCGACGCACAATTACAATACGTACTTTCTCATCTTAAGAAGTAAGACAAGAATGTAAACTAGCGATAATACAACAGCACATTCCATCTCGAATTATTTCTAAATTTTCAATTTTCGAATAATTTTATGCGACTCTTGCTTTATCCGTGGGGAAAATGAAGAAAGTATGCAGAGAAGTTCTATGAATTTTTAATAAATTGCAATAATTGCAAGCAGAAATTAGTGTAAACTACTGTTGTTTTTCTTTTTTAAGAAAACGTACAAACCTATTTTTGAGATCTTGAAGGACCGATTTGGTTTTAAACAAAAAGCTCCATCTTAAATATTGTAGTCTCTCAATTCTATTTTTTCCAATTGTCAACAATACAGAAAGACAACGAAAATGTTTCTAGCACCAATTTTTTTAGCGTTTTCTAATACATGCGAGGATAATATTTTTAAAAAATTGCAGCTGATTTTAGAAGAATTTGTGTTTAAAAGGTAAGTTTTAGCAAAAGCAAACTTTAAGCAAAGTTATTTAAAAATTGCATATAAACACCTTGTCCGTGTATTTCTCGCAAAATTTCCCGAAATGTATTTATATTTTTGAAACATTGTACAAGACATTTAATTCAAATTTATCTTTGAAGAAATATTTTTGAAAAATTTTTGACAATGTTGTTGAGGCGTCATTTAAAGTACCCACTAAAATCAAAATATCCGTTTCACACTCAGAGGTTCTCGAGTTCCTTCAAAACGATTGACGAATATCAATTTTCGAAAAATCTGCCGAACGGTTTTGGCGCTACCGTTTGCCATAGCCAGTCGGACATCTCGCCATCAATCGATTTGTCGGTCTCATGCACCCACTCCCATGCTCCAACATGGTCCGGTGTCCTCTTTCTTGTGGGATATGTTGAGCTACTGTCCGCATTCTCTTATTTGGCATCCTTTCCTAATGATCGCATCATTTCTTCTTATTAGTAGATATTTTTTCTAACACCAGAGTGGCATTCATTTTTCTTATATCCACATTCCTCTGTTTATCTAGGAGGGTGTTTCCTAGTATACTTCGTTCATTTCTGAATTTCCTTTTGTCTCTGTCAAACCCAATCGCCATTCCGGATGGCTGAGATCGCTAAGGTAGTAGTGCCGTAGTGATCTCGGGCCGAAAAATCGCAGGTTCGAGTTCCGCCTCGGGCAATGTTGTATTGTGTTCGTCCTTTCACACCCCCTATCATCGTCATAGCGTGTCGTCCTTATCGTTACCATACCGTTACATACAATAGTGGTCGCTAATGACCTGGTAGTTAATACGACCTTAAATACCAAACAAAATAATGCTTTCGATTCACTTTCATTTATAATACTGGAAAAGCAGTAATATTAAAGAACTTCATTCCTGTTTTTTTATTAAATTCCTGTGAATGTGTCTCTATTTATTTCTATACTAATTTAATTTATCGCCTGAACCCTCATCCTTTTTATATGTAACATACCATTATAAGAATTAAAAATTCTTCACATGTTCTAATATTTTGTTGTCAATTACAATTTTCATTCTAAGTAGTAATTTCCCTTTAAACTAATTGTTCCCATTTTTTTTGCTTGAAATTTTAAAATTTGTACATTTTGCAATATTATTTAAAATATGTTCGGCGTGTTGTAGCTTGCCTTCACTATCTTGCGAAGATAACGTGTCTTCAGCAGAGCTCAAGACGTTAAAATACTCCTTTCCTAGATATTTCTACGTTTCTCTTGATATCTCTACACACTGCATTTCGTAATGTTATCCAGTAAATAATTTAAAGGTTTTTTTAGTAATAATCTCAACATCTATTAGACAGACATCTATTTTTGTTAGTCTGTTGGATTTGGTCAATTTTTATGGCTTTATAGAAATTTAATTATTAAGATCAGAACGTTAGTCATAACATACACCTAATATTGTTTATATTATCAAATATTTTGATGTGATCTACTTACATTGTCTTAAATGAAAAACTTATTATCACATAAATGAGTTTATTAGTTTCTTTCATGAAAAATAGAAGAATATGGATGAATTCAATTATTACATTATGTATTACATTGACGGATACTTCTTATTCTGCAATTCGTGCAAATATTGGCATTATCAGTAGTTTTCAATGGCAGTTAATCTTGGAACTAGTGAGCCATAAATGTGTAGAATAAGTTAAAACCCCAATAGTGTGAGGCTCTTGGGGGACGTACATTGTTTCTGGTAGAAAGCTCATTTTCGAAAACTCATCCTAGAGGATATATCTGACAACCTGTCCATCAGACGGCTTCTGGCAGGCATTGATGCGCGACGCAAAATATGGGAATCTAAATTACTTGGAACGATGTCAGATTTTCTACTTATTATTTGCCTGCACAGAGGTCTAGCAGTGGCAGATGCCACTGCATTTGATGGCATCGTCATCCCACGCTAGACGTTACATTTCTGTTCGAAACATTTCCTGCGAATTGAACTACTTACTTTCTTATTTCACTTCAACTTTATCTTCGACATTTTTTGTTGTTAATGCAATAATTAAATATGCTTTGAAATTTTTGAGAAAACGACATATGTTACAAAATAAAAATCTTCAAAGCAGATATATATAATATTTAAAAGGCAATGTTTAAAGAAATAACTGTAGCAATGTTATCAAGTGTTGATCAGTATGTTTGTGCCCATAAATTAACTTCCTGAAATATCAAAGTGCTGTACTCTGTGCAATAAACATTTTACACGGTTTTTTGTACAATGTTTACTTAGTAGTTTTAGGACTTTACAGTCGGATTACTTTAATAAACAGGAAAATTGGCGGTGTGATGTAAAAGAGAGGCACCGTTGTTTTAACAAATTTTGGAAATGTGGAGAAGTGTTTAAAAATATTCCTGTCAATCTATATTCTTATTGTTATGTCTAGTTAATAAGTTTATCTCAGCACTATTGTGAGCATTATTAAAAGACCAAAAACTTTGCAACTGATCAACACACCTTAGTATTAAAGTGCGGAGCTCTCATCTTTTGTTATTTAAAATATGAAAGTTGGAATTGCTTAAGTAATAAATTCATTCAATAGAAGAAATTACTTAGCATTGCAGAGCATAGAATGTTTACAATGGTACATCATTTACTACAACACATACATACATGTATTATGTTATAGGCTATTAGATATTATAGTAATTTTGTAACGAAAACTGAATAGTGATCTAATAACTCTTATTACAACTTATGAATACCTTCCTCATTGTTCAATATTGTTCCTCATTGTAGAATTCAATTTTGGCATCATCAAATCTTCCTTGCTATAGACCACTGTAAGGCGCATAATTCTTTTCAAATTATTGTGGAACCAGATTTCGTATTGCTGCGCCTACTTTTTGGTCGGCTCAAGAATGTCTTTGAATTATGAACTTTGCAAATAAAATTGGTTTTGATAACGAAGCTGAAGACTTTCTATCATTTCGGGTGCTTTATTTTTAACCATTGTTTACTAAGTGCAGTTCGTTCATAACCCTTAGCCTAACATTTACTAATCCTTTCTTCAGGATGTATCACAAAAACTCTGAACTATGTAATTAAATTTTTTTAGAAGAGATCACTAAAACAAGAGTCATCGTAAAGAAGTGTTTTTCCTCCACAAATATGAACATCTTAGTTGCAATAAATTCTGCAGCTAAAAACTGGCCGCTTGTTTATTTGAATACAGATGTTCATCAGTAAAAAAATATGTTTTCCTCATAATAATAATGATATTTCATGTTGGATAAAAGTATATCCTGCTCTTCTGTGCCATTATTACACCAAATAAAAGAGCTTCTTAATGGAGCTCCGTAAAAGGTCTGGTATCTGAAACAAACAAAAGAGATTCCTTATTGAGTTCTTATTCTTTATTCCTGACTCCTTATTGCCACCAATCAAAATGTACTATCTCATGTATTGTTTTGATAGTTCCATGTAATTTTGTTATTAGCTTCATGGATATGAAATATTAAATTGAAATTACACAACTCAGGTGCTGTTGGTTGTGACGGCAACCTTTAGGTGAAACCGCAAATTCGGAGTTTAAATTTCACCTAGTTTTCGTTGCGGCAAGGCAATATCTGAATGTAATTCATTGTGATATACTCATCCATATCGTCTCTCCATATTGCCGAAGAAAATAATATTACAGGTCAGTTAGTATCAGAGATCCTAGCTACTACACATTTCCACGTGTGTAAAAATACTTGTTTGTAGGATGTTATTTGCGGGTATAAGCAATGTCTTCCTAGGAAGGTGTGTGTAGCGTTCTACTAGAAATTGTCACAGCAAAATTCATAAACAGACCGTTGTGTGGTAAAATATGACACAAGAATAATGAATAGGTTTCAGTGCTCACATAATCTACTAATATGATGGTGAACAAAAGAAGCAAACAACTGAAATTATAATATTGAAAATATGAAACTCGTGAGATATGTGTCTCTTTTTGTACTCTCACTTATTCATATTGTACTGAGCATTATTTCTTCTTCTTCCCTACGTCTTTTTTCCAGCCGGCTACCCTTCACATATTCGATACGAATTAATTATTCTCCATTTAAATTTACTCTAGAAGAGAAGAACACCTCAGGTTATTGCATATTGAAGATTTGTAGCCATCATCCCATCACCTACTTTGCCATCGGAAATGTAGTGTTCAGTTCGCGAACATAATGTAATGCAGTGATAGGTCATTACGGATCCGTTTGGAGTGAAGGTGTAAAATAAATACTTTTTGTAAAAAATAAATATATGAAACAATATTTTTCATGGGAAAAATTATTTTCCTGGAAAAAATATAAACGAAAATTAATCTCAGGTATCACTTGGAGGAATTATGTAAATGGTATTTACCTCATCTTAATAAGTTAGTAATATTTTTCCTTATGTTTTTAGCTTGATGGATGGAGTACAATGACAATAACTAAAAACGAATGTAAGATGATGCCAAGCATAAAATCATAGCCTGGATTGTAATGTACAGAGTATGTAAATGTTCAGAAAGAACATTTGAATGAAATTATGAATCAGTATATTTCATCATATTAATATCTGATGACTTATACTTCTGTGTTCTAAGTGAAAACATGGAAATCAATGTTGTTTATGAATATAGTTTTTACTTGTTGAACATTAGTCACAGTGCGAAAAATATTATTAAAAAGTTTTAGAAAAATAAAAACTTTGAAACTAAGAAAATTTTGATGATTCCAAATAAATCCGCATAAGCACTCACACAACAGTTAAAGTGAAGGAAGATGACTTTGATGGTTGCATCAAAGAGAATTCGAAATTTTAATTTACGAAAACGTATCGTTCTATTTACGTTAGTTAGAGAAATGCACGCCGCTCAATAACTCGTCCGTTTGCGAACATTGTACGTTCCCGTACACATCGCTGTTTTCTCACTAACCGGTGTAGTACAACGTAGTATTACAACGGTGAATAACGTAATATTAATAGAACTAAATCAATGTAGCAGGAAACACGCTAGTTTACGCCGTGCAGCGCGACGAATGTACGCGGTGCTAGAATTGCATTACTTCCATTCATGCGCGCGCGGTGGCGACCCGCGGTGTCGCGTGGCGTCGCGTGGCATAGCGCGCGTGGACCGCCCCGCGCCGCGGCTCCTTGCCCGTCAGCTGCCGGGCGCGGGGGAGGGCGCGCGCTCCCTTTCCTAGAAGGACCGCATTCCTGCGTCTTGCACACTCAATACGTTTCCCTATTCCGCCTTTCCCTATTCTCGCGCGCCGCATCCCATCGCTTCGCGCGCCGCGAAGGTCGCCCGTCCGCATTCCTGCATGCGACGCGGCGCGGCGCGCGGTCGCCCGACGGCACCTGTTCGCGCCCGTCATAATGGCGAGAGGGGGCGCGCGCCGGTCGCGACAGGTCCGCGGCTCGAGCCCCGGCGGCGACGGCGGAACGGGACGCGGGGCAGGCAGTCGTGACCGCGCTGCCGACAGGGTGTGCGGGGCGCGGCACACCGGGCAGGTAGCCGTTCGATGTAAGCGATTGGGCGACGGTGGCGAGCGCCAATCACATAAATCGTTTATTAAAAATTCGGTTGTCTAGTAGGGTCACATTAACTTCCAAGTATTGAGTGACCACATGATTAGTACAAAAATTAACAATATTTAAACTAGTCAAGTGTTACAAAATGGTATTAGAAAACATGACACTAGTACAAATATTGTAGAATGGCACAAAAATATAAACAATTCTTTTTACATTAATACATAATAACAAAATAATGGTATAGTATATAAAAACTTAATATTAAAAGAATCGGTTGTTAGTCTTCGCTGACGCAGATAGGAGCCTGGTGATACCGCTCGATATTCAACCTCAAAAGGAACTCAAAACAATGTTCTGAATGTTTTGTACATCTCATTTAGCAACTTAAAATAATTTGCTGATCTAACAGTTGCTAAAAAAAATCTTCACTGTTGATGTTTCTGGAGATATTCCAGTTTTTCGAAATTTAATGAAAGAGAAAAAATCATTACACTTGCAAAACTGAAAGCTTCTGTCACGGAATCTTAAAACCTTTTTCATTTTGGAAAGTTTCTGACATATGGTTCGATATTAGTGGAACGATATTAAGCTATTCCACCGCTTGCGATTTTTATTTTTTGTTCGTTTTTTTCTCTTAAAAATTCATTAGGAAGACAATACTTCAAATATATATTTGGTATTTTTACTAATTAAGATAATTTTAATAAATACCCAACTTTTTGTGTTTTATCCTTTCAAAAAAGAATCGTTAAATCCGATGTGAAATATTAGATTTTTAGTTGTGTTTATTGTCTGATTCTAAAAGTACTGTAAGGATTAACGAAATATATAAAAGTCAGTGCACTTCAAACCACCTAACTATATATCTATCAACCAATGTAATATTTACAGTCCTAAGTAACTAATTTCTCAGTTTTCATAACGTTCACAATGCAATTCTGTTGAACAACTCCACTCTTTACTATATGTTGATTATACTAAACATATTTATCGCGTAGAAAATAATATGAAAGGAATGTTTAATGAAAATGTTTAACATTCTGCAATGTGACGAGCAGGGCATTAAATAACTTGTAAACTAATAAAACACAGACTTTTATTGCTGTTTAGTGGTAACACGAAAGTCAATCTAAACACAGGTGAATGTCTGCTTCATGTTTTATCCATGAACTTCCTAATTGTGTTTGGTTTATTCACAAGAAAGATTGATATCTTTTGTACTCAATACATGTGAAATATATAAAATTATTCAAAAAATGTATTTTTAGAAAGAACTACACGTTTACTTACTTGCTTAATTTGTTAAATTCTTTATTAAAGAAATGGCTCTCTGAAGAACTGCATTGTAAACCCCTTTCATAGAAAATAAAAATGGGTAATATGAGTGCATCACAATGTAAGTATTAACGACCAACTTCATGTTTATTTCCACGTCTTGAAACAGAATAGTGCATATGCTTTCTTGCCACTTATTTTTGTTGTCTGTCTGCATTTCGTAACCTTTAAATTTGTATTATTTTAATATTTCTCTACGCTTCGATAAAAAACAAGTAAAGATTACGATGTACCTATCAATACCGGAGACAAATATTGTAATAAAATCATCACTAACAATTTATACGTAACATTATACAAATATACCATTATTGCTTTCTTCTGTGTTACAGCTTATTGACATGAAAAACTCATCGAGTAATCATAATTGTCTGATTTTAATAAGTATAATTTTAGATTCTGAGTGTTTGTGTTATGTTTAAATATATTAATCATATTTTAATATATAATAATAATTAATAATTTGTTTGTATAAATATAAGTAATAATTTGAGATTCGGTATATCACATACATATTACACGGAGACCAATTGAAGATAGGTTTTTGAAGTAGTTAATACTGTCTATTTTTTTGTCATACAATTTCTATTTAAAAATACAATTCTAAATACGTGCAGAATTCAGAAAACGATTTGTGTTTAAGATTCTTGAAAAATTGGAATGTGGGGACTCAACTTGGATGCGTACATATAGTTTTGAGTAAATCTAGAAATCATAAAAATATTTTCTTATATTTGTTTTAAAATTAATTTGTATTTTATTAAACAAATATTGTAAATGTAAAAAAATATGCACAAAAATGTATATCTGTCACATTTCATATTTCTGAATTATTTTCTAACAGTATGTATTTTGCTTTACTATGTGCTGATCCGTGCGAATAATTAATTTCTGGATTTTCATTTGGTTTATAGCTAATTGTCTCTGAGAATGACACATAAATAAGTAAATAACTAAGTTAATTTTCAAAAATTACTCATATTTCTCTAGAAATTTTTACAAAACATCCGATATAACGTTGCAGGAAGCTTTTTTGTTATGAAAAGAAATATTCTGATTTTTATGTAATTTTTAAAATTTTGGGGTTATTATAATGATTATATTACATATTCAGGGCGAATTTCTTACTCAATTACTTTCACAACATTTGCGGACCTATTACATAGCGTATAATTGTCTTCTGCAATTGCGCAAAGGTGTGACCTGCCTTTAATTGTAGGAAATCAGCTCTGGTGAAAGGTGCGCCGCAAGCAATCTACGATTAATGGTTCCAACCCATGGAAATGGGCGTTTTCGCTGTGAATGTGAGGCGTTGAAGGCAATGGCATACGACCGTATCAACATTCAACATATTGTGTAATTCGTCTATTTATAGACGTAAGCGAACGAACTATTCATGAAGCTGATGATAAAAGAATTGCACTAAACAAATATCTAGCATTGACATATCAAAATGCAGAGAAAAATTTAATATTACTACCTGAAAACTTCCAGAGTTTCAGCTTTGACAGTGTACATAATATAACGTTGCTATTAATGTCAGCATTCAGAAGTAAAAGTTAAGTCAAATAACATACAGTAAAATCAATGTAGAGTCTATAGAAAATTTTTTTTTTGCAATCTGTGAAAAGTTTGTCTTTAGGAAATAAATAGATAAGAAAATAAAGCAGTAAAATACTAACAAAATAACGGAATTGTAAAGTGTCGAGAATATGCATGATAATTCAATTATTTCCATATTTTAAACTTAAAAAATAAGAAATTTCTATTTATAGAATGATAAGCAACGAGAAGAATAAATCCAGAAGTGACGTGTTTATGGATGCTTTCTCCAAACCTTTTGTAAAAAATTGACCTGAAACAGCTGTATTCTCTAAAAAAATATTTCAGTATTTTAGAAAATAGTAGTTCAAAATGAAGTCTTCATGCAACCTTGCTGCAAAATGGTTCGTAGCTCGAAGGGAAGCAGGGTACGAATTTCGAGGGTAGATATCCCAATGACGAGGGCCGCTTTGTACTGGACAGCAATACGAAACCTGTTTCGATCGACAAATGCAAAGGGAAAAAACAGGGAGAACTCGATGCACAGGTAAATGGGTGTAATACTAACAACACAAACATTTCTGAGATTCATACTTTTTGCATGATGTTCCTGAAGATCATTTAATTATGTATTAAATATATATATATATATATATATATATATATATATAATATATGTCATATATAATATATATTATATATATTTTATAGCTTTTATGTTTAAGAAAGAAATTAAAAATATGATATTTTATAGACAAACCGTGAGCAGTAATATAAGAAGAGTATACGAAATAAAAAGCGCAGTTATTTTTGATTGAGTCCCGATATGGTCCTTTGGAATCAAAAAGTGAGACATATCGTAAAAATAATTTTGATATACTATAGATCAGCAGTATTTCAAATATAGTTGGTGAAACAAACTCAGATTTCCATTCGACAGAAATTTCGTATCTAGACTGCAAAAATAATTACATTCATAACGGAAGTCGAATGTTATGCTTTTAACATTTAGAAATATTAATTCACTTTTAAACATTACGTTTAGGGATTGAATATTGCCTCACTTTACATGCAGAGCTACATTTAGTGATAAAAAATACTAAAAATCTATTTGCTTTCGTCTAGGTCTAAGACTATTTTGACAATTATAACATATGACGAAGACAAATTATCATCGCCGATGTAGGTAGCCGATATCGCTAAGGCAGTGGTGCTGTAACGATCTCGGACCAAGGATCGCGGGTTCGATTCCCTCCCTCGGGTATGGTTGTATTGTGTTTGTCCTTTCACCCTCTATCATCATCATGTCGTGTCATCCTCACAGTTACCGTTGTAAGCAATAGTGATCGCTAATGACCTAGAAGATGATGCGACCTTAAATAACAAAAAAATCATTGCTTCGTATATATTTTTGCGTGCCATATAAAAGAGAAAATAATATCAGCAATGGTAGCCGATTCTCATTTTCTTGCTTACAACACTTTTACATTGTCTTTTAATTATTTGTTGAATCTTGAAACGCAGTTTAAAAACAGTGAGAAGGGGAGAGGGGAGAGGAGTGCTCTTATCTACGCTCAGTTAAATTGTGAATAAAGGTAGCAAGAGATTTTGGGGCAAACTTGATTACAAAAAATATTCACTTCCTTGTAACACATTATTTGCATCGGAAAATGAGCTGGATTTTCACTCTCACGGCTAGCAAATGTGAGAATAAGAACGATTTTTATTTATCGAAATTTAGGGGTTCTTCAACGATGATATGAACACGTGAGTGATGAAATGGTGGAATGAATGATAGGGGGAAAGGAGAACCCCCGAGAAAACCTGTTGAACTCGCTTGTTTACCACAAATTACTAAGTGAATGGCGAGGAAACGAATACAGGAACCAGAAGGATTATTTTCTAGTACTGTTGCTAAGAAATAACGTTTTCCCTACGGTCAATGGCACCTTCAGAATTTTTCTATGAGGGAGCCATAAATGTAGTGTTCGGCTGATTTAATGTCTTCTCAAGAAGAATTTTTCATTTGGGTTCAATTACTTTTTATTTGTCGATTTATATTTATTTACAGCGAAATCAGTTGTGGTATTGAATGACTTTATATATTACAGAAAATGAAAATACTTTATTCACGAACATGCGTCATAGACTTCGGGGAAGAAGTCAGAAGCCCCACTAGCTTCACCTTAAGAGTGGTTCTGCCAACTATTCATTAAGGAGTGGAAATGCGTAGTTTCTCCAACCATTTGAAGGAACCTTATGGAAATACGAAATGCGAACCTTTTTGAAACTCTCCAAGAAAATATTTCCACGTTTCATCGGACCTATTAGTCACTAAACACAGTAGTAAGCGTATCGTTTCTACCTAAACGTGAAGAAACCTTGCCAGAGGCGAAGATTCTCATACGGAACGAAAACAGCCAGGAGCAAATGTGCACCCAACACCCAATATCGCGAGCAGGGCGCACGTGCAACGCAGGTCCGTGCTCGCGAGGAGCCCAGGGGCGTCGCGTTGTGGAGCGGAGCGCAAGGGGCTTCGAGGGGAAGATGCGCGGCGGGGTCAACGGCCTCTGACCCTCGCACCTGCGACCCTCGCGTTGCCGTCGCGGCCTCCGCCGCCCCCTGACGCCCGGCCGCTCGCCCGGCGCGTTGGCCCGGGCCGTTGGCCCTCGCCGCGAGGGTCGGGTTCGCAACCGGCCTTGGTGCCGCTCCCAGACCGCGCCCGACGCCAAACGGATGCGCGGCGATTTTTCTATTGAACGCCTCTTGTGCAAGTTGCGCGCTGCGAACGGCGGCCATAAATATTCTGCTGTAGCCTCAAGATAGAGACTGCGCGCGGAGGGAGAAGAAGGTATTAAATTCCATGTAATTAATACGTATTTAGCCATTGAGGTACGTGTAGTCGTACCATTGACGCATACGAGGTGTTTCATATAATGTTGTTTATATCCTGTAATTTTTCAAAGATATGATTAAATTTTTTTGCCGGGACAATAGTTTCTTGTAATTATCCAATAAATAATTCCAACGGAAAAATAATACAAATATGTTACAACACTTTTGTTATATTATACACACAAATGAAGCATTATATAACAGTAGTAACCAAAATTACTTAAATAATCAAATTATTTCTTAAGTATCAGGTCCATTGTCTCCGGGAAATATTATTTCCCAGGAAACATAAATTCACTTCTCTCTCTTTAAACTATAAAATTATTATATTCTTCGAAAGTATGAGAACTTAAATGGTGGTCACATGTCTCATCCAACTATTGACATGGGTTAAATGGTCTAAAAACCCTTTCGTTTATTTATGATTTGGTTGAACAAGAACCATTGATTCTAAATACGATACACATAATATAACGTAAATTATTATCATCACTATTTTTATTAGGTTTCTCGTAAAAAAATAACAGCTAAGGCGCTTATAGCAATAATAAAAACAGGTGTAATGTAGAAAATGTATCTATTTCAATCAATTTTAAAAATTATCATTAAAATTAGAAGAAACAATTTTTCTCTATTTAATTTCGTCATGGCCGTTGATCTTCAAAGTAATGAAAATGTTAGCAACAAATTTTATTTAATTTATCAAAATTTATTACATTGCTTTCGGTTAAGAGGGTAATAATAAATGTGCACATACAGGAGATTATAGAGATTTGAGTACACATTTTCTTAGTTGATTAGACGCTCTTTACAAATGGGCTAGTTTCCTATTGTGTGATCTACATCAATGTAATTAAGCACAGTATTCCGAAGAATTTAAAAAATTTACGTTTGAATATTTAAAAATGTTTTGGGGTTTGAAGTTTGAATTTGCTGTTTGAGAGTGAAGACTCCATGCATATAAAAGTTCTTACAAAATAATGCGACTTGGATCAAAATTGAGTACTTATAATGATAATTATGTGAATTGTTGGTGCATATTTTGGGTATTTTCACAGGAAATGTAATCTTTAATGTGAATAATTTAGAAAGAAAAAGTTTAAATTTGAATGTAACTTGTGAACGATAAGAATGTTAGGTAGAGAAAACATGTGTATTATAATTAGATACTGGAACAAAAACTTACAATGGTTACAGTTTTTGGTAATTAAATGCTACAAAATATTTCGAACTGCTTGAAAATATGGGAAATACTATGTGTCATACCGATTTACTGAGTAAGATATCAGAATTACTTAAATAATTTATTCTTTAGTAATTTTATTTTAACAATTTCCCATTAATAGCGCGCGAAAATATTACCATTTTTTATTCTTTATTTTTTAAATAAGTAATAGAGGAGAAAGTTCTGCTTGAAATAATGGCTAAGAAACTTACAAAAAACTACAAATTGGTGACGTTAAGAAACGACAACGAAAATGTGAAAGATAAGGTTTTATTAACAAAGGAACTAGGGGGGGTTTGACGCTATATTGCGAAAGGGTCTATGTTCTTGTTCTTGTTCTAGTCCTCTGAATTAGTACAATTTTTATTACATTTCATTATTATTTCCGGTCACGCGCAAACCTTCTTCACTATAAAAATTGAATTGCCCGGTCACAACTCATCTATGTAACCATTTTATTTGAACTTCAACTTTAAAAATTTGGGGAAAATAGTTCTTGAATGAAAGTTTCTACTCTTATTTACTAGGAGAAAAACGATAAATATAAAGTATATATTTATACCATTGTTTCTAAATCATCTTATTAATAACAAGTGTACCTCAATAATAGTATTATTAATAGCAAGTGTACTTCATTAATAGTCTAATTAATAACAAGTATACATCATCTACATAAATTATTTAAAAATGTGAACGATGTTGATAAAATTTTTTTTGAGTTTTGTCCCCTCCACAGTATTTCTGTGAAGGCGGGAATTTACTTTTATATGTCCGATACATTAAACCTACTGCCTTGCGACTTAGGTTAGAGGGGGCTTTATCGTAATAAATAACTAAAATTTAATTTAATCTAATTGAACAGTTAAAATATCTGTACTTTGGCATGCCTAACCTTCAGAAATGCGAATTGTTTACACATTACTGAGAATGTTTTATTGTTAATTTTTTCTACGTTCACATATCAATCACACTTGTTTAACATTATATGTTTAAAATAAATTGTTTGGAATGCAAGGAAACGAAATGGACGCTACTGGTAAACGAAAAACAATGACGCAGCGATGATACGTATTACACGGAAAGTAAAAGGACCTGGAATAGAATCGCGCCGGAAGCAAGCGAGCGTCGAATGGCGTGCCGCGCTGAGAAGTGCGCGAGCGGTCGTGGCGTGATGCTCGGCGCGGGGCGGCCTGTCGCCGTCCTCTGGGTCAGGGTGGCCACCGCCGCGCGGCTCCGGCCCGGGTCTTGGCCCCGCCCCGGCTACCGCACCGCTCCGCATCTCGTCGCGCGGACGCGCTAGCAATGGCCACGAGATAGTAACAGGTAAATCTTTTATTTAGGAATGGAGATAAGCGATTTATTACAGTCTCTGAGAAACGGCACATTCGTTCTTACAATTTTGTATGAATTGTTTATCCAGTATCTGAAGGTTGTCATATAATGTTCTAGTGTTTTTGTTTTCATATTCCGTCGGAACATAAAAGTTCGTTAATAGGTTGACATCTCCACATTTTAAAATCTACTCTAAATTTAGAGTAGATTTATACGATATTAGTGCAACCTCTATCATATTTTCTCTCTGTATATATATATATATATATATATATATATATATATATATATATATATATATATAAATATATAAAAGTATACCGCTGTACCAAATTACATTTTTGGCTCCGTGTCTTCCACTACAAATATTATTTACCTAGTTACAAATTTACCTTCTATTCTTTATTTCCTTTTTTATTTCTGAGAGAACACAGCTATATTGCTTTTCTAATATCTTTAATAACTGTACTTCTTTATTTCGAATTACGGGTACATTCCAAGTTACTACGACAAGAATAACCTAGTAAACCAGGCTAATGTGAGATGCCTTTTCTAATCATTTCATTCCTATTATCAATCTTTGTGAATTTTTGCAAGCATAATGCTAATTTTTAATTAACGGCTTAAGACAAGGTTAACTACAATAATTATCATGTGGGTGATCTGGGCTGTCCGGGTGACGCCGCGTCGAAGGCTGAGTTGCCGACGTTTCGACCATCCTGTCGTGGTCTTCCTCAGGGCTGGTATGCGAATGTCTTGGTAAATTTGTATAATTCCTCCCCGTAGAGGGTAGTTAAATGAAGCCTACGACTTCAATAATTATCATAATTTCCTGTACGTTCAAATTTTATCAAGTGCTGAGAATGATGCAATTATACGCATACGACAAGCTTCGTAGTGCAATATATAATTCTTCATCTAAAAAAGAACAAGTCATTGATGAAAGAAGAAACACTTTTACAAAAGGCCATGAACGAATATTTATGAAATCGCATTACAATATTTAATTATATATTTAATTGTAGAATGTGTGTAACAGGTATAAAATGTCAGCGAAATACTATAATTTTAATTCCTATCTGTGTGTCACCGTTATAATATTAACAGAATTTAGAACTTACTAAACTTTCTAACAACTCTAATATTTTGGTTTTCAGCACCGCCTCAGTTTCTAACTGGGAGAAAAATTTGTTTTTGTATAATTTGACGTATTGCTGGTGCACAAGAAAACTGAAATATTTACAAAAGCGACATTTGTTATTTAAGTGAAATGTGAGTCCATTTTTAGTTAAAAATCAAAAACATTTTTCACAAAACTGGAAGATTCACAGGAAATGGAATAAAATATTTTGCCGAGATTAAAAAACGGCTTCGCTCACATTAAGCCCTTCTCCTGTAAAACGATACGTTGGATGTGTCCCATTTCTTGCGCATGGACTATATAAAATTCCAGAAAACTTTGTAAGAATTCAAGGTCCCTTCTTCGCACCACCCCCTTCCCGCTACGTGACCTCGTCGATGCCTTCCCGATCAAATGTTTACGCCGCTGCCCAATATAAAATTTTATTCCCCGAAGAAAATACATTGACCTAAAATTATCATATTTGTAAGCGATGAGCATATTGTCTGCCATTATTTGAGTTCTACATTCCGTTTCCTGCCCCGATTTCAGAGTATACGGAGATTCACAGTGGAGCATTTTGTGTATTTTGTGTGCGGTGTTTTCTTACCTGTGCTACGTATGGTGTGCATTTGAGTAAATAGTACAAAATTTCATGGAAATGAAGAGCATATAACATTAATGAAACTAGTGGTGTTACAGAATGAAAAAGACATTTCCGTATTAGTTTCTATTACCTTTGGTCTCGGCTACATATTCGGACTTGCACATACTCTTTCCAGCTGCCATTTATCGCCGCCCAAAATACATTTTTTTGTACATTTTCTTAATTTTTCGGTTTCCTAATAGTAGAATAGAAATGTTATTTTAAAAATATTAAAGAACAATAATACATCTTCATTAATGGCAATTATCTTTGAAAAATTTGGAGACTATTTTTGAAGAAAAAGTGAGTTTTTGAGAAAATCGTGTTTTTGTAGTTTTTTTAAAATGCACATGTTGCACGCAATATTGCGCGAAAATTACTAAAATATCAAAACAATGTACATAACCTTACTGGAAGAAGTGACCATGTAGAACAAATTTTATTTATAGAAAAAATCTGTATCTTTTATTTTGTAATTATCGAAAGACGCCCATAAATTCAAACTTTTGCGATTTTTGAAAATTCAGAGTTAGCCGTGAAAATCATAGTCACGTCACCTTTATAAGTGTACTTTACTCTATTCTTACAAGAAATTTAAAGAAAAACTTTGGGGCCTTTTGAGAAAATGGTATGGTTTAACCGGTAGTGGTGTTCACAGACGAACAAACATAGACAGACGGACGGATGTTTTGCCATCAATTAATTTTTGGATATCAAGGACCCACAAACCGGGGATTCTGGCTACATCACATGTTAGAGGGATATTTTTTTAATTTAGCAACTGGATTTATCTATTCTTTAGTTATCAGAGCCCGGAAATGAAATTTTTTCTGCCCAAAATCCGCCATTTTTTTCGCGCAGCATTTCGTAACTTTCTCTCTACTAAGTATATACGTATGTACATGGGAAAGTAAAATTAAAACTTTTAGGCTGGCCGGGTGACGCCGGACAGACTAGAAGTCATGAACCCGAGCCGCGGAAGCCTACGTGTACAAAGTAAAATTAATGTTGTTACAGAAGACGTCGAAAAAAATATTGAAGTTTTCAAAAATATTAATGCTTCTAACAAAAAAAATATTTCCTAGTCAGTATTATAGTATTTACTTTACTACGTAACTACGGCACTCCTGTCTTACACTCCTTGTAGATTATTGAGAATGCAATATTGGATATTATTTTTATTAGAGGAAGTAATATAGTAGCAATAATATTCGAAGACATTGCAAAATCTTCATTTCTTTTTTATTATAGTTAGTTACTTTGCGTAAATTGTTCAAAGGTATTGAGAATCGTGCTCATTGAAAAACGTTGCACAGTCTCCTACAAGAACATTTTTTCGTAACACTTTTCCAGCTTTTTTCCCATTTCAGTTGGTTAATATTACTGTTTCATTAATTTAGCAGAATGTCATCTAAATATTTTGCTTTTCGTGCAATATTTCTTCATAATGTCATGTAATATCATTGAAAACATTCTCCAAGAGTACGAAGAAAGAAAAATTGAATTAGGTAGGAAGAATATGAGGATCATGATTTGTAGAAATGGAGGACGGTACCTTTGACAATTGAAGAGCTCATAGCAAGATGTTAACTCATAAGTTATTAGTAGAGAGAGGATTTTTATGCTGTAAAAAATCTTGAAATATGCTTTTAAAAATATAGGCTTAAAATTAACAATATTTAATTTCCTGTATAAACCTTTCTTGATCAAATTCAGGAGGAGCATGTTTGGAATGAAAAAATATATTTTTGTGCAAATATAACATAACCTACCTCACTGCACTGGAGAAATAGATGAAGTAAATACGCAACTTAATGAATTACATTGTATGATTTGTTTCACTTTTTCTGTCTGGCTTAAAATAAATAATATCAAAAAATTTCCTTCATATGCAAAAGTATTGCATGTGCAAGAGTATCGCTAGAAAAGAAAAAAAACGTGGCAAGCTCTTTCTAATCAATTAGCACTCCTAAACAAAAATATACTATAAAAATATGAACAGTTTTTTTAGATAAATCTCTATTTCAACGAAATAAGCAAAATATGCTCCTTTAATTACAGGAATATGCACCAACATGAAAAAATTGGATAAATATGCACAAGTGTGCACTAACATTTTAATCTACGTAGCATCCATTTCTAATCAAATGCCAAGAAATTTCACTCAGCTATGTCCTCAAGCAATTGAAAAATGTGCAAAATCGCAGAAATCCGCTCGTTATTACTATTGAGAAAATCTCTGTAAAGGTTTTATACTGCTGGCGTGAAAAGGAACAAAACAATTTTCGAAACAGGCGTGAATCATTTTATTCCAAATTATATCTAAACTCATGAGTTAACATTATTTAAGTTAGTGCTAAGAGTTACTGGAACTTATAGACTTATGATATATTGCTCTATGTGTTTCCCTTTGCTGTGTAGGATGTCACAGTGGTGGTTTAATACAAGATTACTCATTTCAAGTGGTAAAAACACGCCATTGATTTCCTTATAGTATTAGCTATAAAGAATGTTGTTACTGTTTTAACCCTAGAAGCTTAGAATCCGCACCAAGAGTTTATTGGATTTTTTGGTAATTTTCCAGTTTTGTTGCGTGTATATCACCGGAATGTTCTGCCAACTACAAGACAGCAAGCTATTCTTAACTCGGATGATCGTAAGCGCAATTTGCGAACGGCGAGAGCGCAGGTGCAGTTTAGACGGCATGCTGGCTGTGTGACTGCCGTAAATCGGGGAAATAGCGAGATGGCGCGCCATACAAGGTTTTCGTTATTTGCACCAAAATCCGTCAGTGTACCCATTTGTGGTTTTTCTTCTTTTTTACCCCAAAATTAAATTTTTCTTTCTGCACTCCTTAGAATTATCTGCGAAGATTCGGCTCAATGTAAATACAACCTCCTGGGTGTAACAGAAGAAGAGGAATTGCCAGGAAACAGTAGTGCAAAAATGAAGTGTTTCTCAGCTCAATGAATAAGAAACATTTAATCTTTGAAGAGAAGACGGAGAACACGGTTTTTATCATCTGAAATGATTTACCTGTATGTTTTAGATAACTATAATTAGGAAAATAAATAAAACACAAAAACTTACACGCTACATTAAGGTATACTGTATCTCAAATATGCATTTTTTTAAATGCTGTTTTATAACATTTTTCTTATGATTAATGAAACCATAAGCCAACAACCAATTCAAAAATATCAAGAACAACTAAAAATTTCTTTGACAAATTTCTGAAATTCATATAGAATATTCTTTGTTAAGAAAAAAAATATGCTTCGATCTAGTGCGTTGTACAAAACAGTAGTATCATGCGTCTTTTCAACCATTTTTTGTAATAGTTAAAACATATATTTTTAAATTTTTGAACATCAAATTGGCTTTATAAAGGTATTTGTCAAAGTGTGATTTTGGTTTAGTCACTAACTTTATGTACTAGTTTTGTGTGTGTGTTTTTTACAAAAAAAATTGAGTATATTACGTAGAACTGAAAATATGGTATTTCAATTTATCGAAGTCAATCAAAGAGTTAGCTGTCGGGAAAAAGGTTTAAAGTTATTCATACGCTAGAAAGTTCTAGATTCATCTTTATCTGCATATTTTTCTAAGACCTTATCTTCCCTTATTTTTCTTCCTCCGATTAAATATCTCCTATTCTTAAAATTGTACTTGTTCTTCTTCTCTTGCGTGGGTGTTTTATTCTAGCATTGAGATTGACTCTTTATAATCGGAAGTTTTATGATACTTGATAATGCGAATTTTACTCACTAAATCATTTTAAAAGGAAGTCGGAAATAAGAACGAAAATGAGACAATCTCTTTGCTTCTTAAGTTTATAAACTACTGAACTGATACAAAATAATACATGACGTAATTGTCAAAGAAATTACCTAAATTACTAATTGTATGTTTGGAATGTAATTCGTTGTCTGCATACATTATTGAATATTATCATTATAATATTTATAATCATTATCTTCAAGTTTTAGACTATTTGCTTCTTCTGTCACCAAGATGAACATCTTTTGCTCTTCTGGGTGTACGTGGATCTCGAGTTCTTTCGTGTGCATAGTGGAGAATCTTCTTTGGTAGTCTGGCGTAGCTCCGTCTCGGTAGCCAATCGTTGAATATAATGGAACCACATCACTTCCCGCTCTTGAATTCTCAATTTAAGGATGAACATTTTCTAGTGTTTCCTGTTATCTTCATTTCTTAGGAACATTATTCGATATATTAACATTAAGTTGGCATAAGGAAAACTAACCGAGCGCTACAAAGTAGGCAGAAAGCCTAAATAAAATTTTCTTAAAAATGTACGTTGTCGACTAACTGAAATGCGAAAATTATTCTGCTGTGCCCTACTCCCAAAACACAACAATAAGCCGGAATAAACATTAAGATACTGTCAATTGTGTTAACAATTTAATACTTGCATAAAAAATTAAAAATGCTCTAATCAAATCAACAATAAATGTGAAAATTATTAAGTCATAAAAACCTTTTTCAATTTAGAAAATAGTGTATTTTTTCAATATGTAATAATTTGCATTTATTCACGAATAGTCTTTAACAGAAGTATATTCAATTTTCCAATTTTAGATTGAGGATTATTTCAAATGTTTAATATTAACCATTTATTCTAAATGAAAAAAAAATATTAAGGGACCAGAAACTTATCTTGTTGGTGAAACATCTCCAATTTACTACAAAATGTCGAATAAACAACCCGTGGCATAAGATTCTTGTTTAGTAATTTGTGTAGTGATTAGTCTTCATAATATTCTCCTCTTTTTTTACCGCAATGGATATGAAATTATATTTTTCATTCTAGTAAATAACTGCATAATTTTTATGATGGGAAATAACATAAAAAAGTAAATATTTTTACCATTATTACTTCGACGATAGGAAATTATCCTTTCGCAAATATGTTAATGCTTATGAATATGCTTTTGCAAGGTGAGTGAAAGTGCAGCTGTGTGAGGTGGCGGGTGCTGAGCCGGTGCGGGTGCTGAGCCGGGCCACGATTCCACCGCCACCGGCTCCACGGCCGCCCCGCGTAGGGCCCGCCACTTCGGCGGACGTCGGCCAGCTCGTTGCAACGTTGTTGGTTTGGCGCACTTCTTTTATTCGATTCTTCTTCTTCATCATCATCATCATAATCTTCATCTTCTTCTTCATCTTCTTCTTCCATGAGCCCAGCTCGTTCATAAATACAGCGGGTCGTAATTGTGACATATGATTTTGGAATATAAAATAACTCTTGACCAAAAACATTGGTTTTTCTGTACAATCGGAAAACTGAATGTAATATCACGAATTTGTATAAAAGCGAATTAATGTACGGAGTATCTTTCCTAAGATATTTATGAATATGTTTCAGGATCGTAATGCATTATGTGTACTATCATTATTCCCTTATTACAAAATAAGTAGTTTCCGTCTACCCGAGACCCGTTCCCACCGTGCCGAGTCGAAGCACTTGCTGACAGCTCGGGAAAACACGGGGAAGAGCAGCGTCTTAGTTGTCTTGATGGTACTGAAGGGGGAGATACGGAATAAGTTTTTGTTCTCTCCTCGTTACTAGTAAATTCTCCATTATTTGTTTCTGTTCCCTTGCGATTGGTTCTACATACTTTTGTCAGTAACTATGTTCTAAATAAACTTGAATAAAAACAGCCACGGAAAATCTTTCTGATGATTCATTAAAATTAGATATTTTTCTTCCAGCCGACAAATTGAAACCGCAATGTAATTGTAAATAAATATGAAATTAGTATTGTAGTAATGATTGTGTATTAATGTTAATAGAAATAATATTACCGAGTAAAAATACATGAAGTACAAAGTAGACAATGCGAAAAGTCTATAGCATGCAAAATAAATTATGCAAAATATAATGTTAATTAAGAAAGCAGCTACAGGAATTCATATTTTTTAAATACTTATTTGTGTTATTCTTGAACTAACTTGGGTTTACTTCGCCAATTTTGTACTGAAATTCGTTTCAGGCATACCAGTACTTCCTTCTGCAGCCATACTCTACGTCCCTTCCGTCGTCCGTATCCGAATCCCTCCAGCCTAGATATTCCTCTGCGTTCTCCACCACGAACCGCATTGCGCTAGCGAGTTACTAGGCGACTCGGGGATCCCGAACCAGCACGAGCCTTGACAAGTCTTGTCTAGACCTTTTCATAATCCCCAGCCATTTTGTCGGGTGCAGATCGCTTTTTTCAAATATCATTTCTTTTTTTCAACATGCCAATGAATCACGTTATATTATTGAAATATAGTCAATGCACTAAAGAAATAATACTTCAATAACAGGTTTGAGTTTAATGAGAAAAATTGGTCAGAAAATAGTATAATTTTAATAGCACAAATTTCAAAAAGATTCGAGAATCCGTCTGTGTACAAAGTAAAACAGAGGAACTTTGCATGCCGAATATTTTGGCATGAAACGACACCGTTCTTTTGCAAAACTAATATTTTGAGATGTGACATTTTTCTTACACACCAACGACTTGCAAAATTCTATGATTGTGAAACGAGTACTTTATGTGATTATCTCTATATGCGAAATTATAACATTGATTTTTCATTTTATTTTTAATATTAAGTGGAAAAATATAACCTTATACCCATAAAGGCATTTTATTTGAAAGGTTCTTGAAATACTTGAGAGTTAAATTGATATTTGTGAGCATCAAGCAACCTTGATGTAAACCTTTCACCTGTTCTTAAAAACGAAAGGTCATGCCGTATTTTGTAATAAGCCGGATCCAGGAAAACATTTGAAGGCCCGCGGAATAATTTTTTTAACATTTTATTAATATTTTAGGTAAATAGTATATAGAATGGTTAGTATCTAACACAACTCTAGCAAGTTCTCAAGAAACGCTTTTGTATGTTTCTTTTAACACTTCTACATGCATATCATGCTCCATTATTTTAATTACTTTTTAATTCATAGAGAATATTTCCTTATGCAATAATCAAATGTGGAAATGATAAATTGTTAGTATTTCTCATGAAAAGTAAAACATTATCAAAATACAAATTTTCAAGCAATTGTTTTTACATGACAACGTAAGAGATTTGTATTCTTAGTTTACGAGTTCAGTCAATTAAGCACCCTGCTAGAAAAGACGGTGTTAGAAAGAACGCTTTTACATGTTACGCAAATACAACTTCAGAATAAAACTTACTATGATTGTGTTTTAACTATGTACACCCTTAAGTATTAGTTTAAGCAAAACGAACGAAATAAATCCTACCAACGGTTGATTTAAATTAATTAAAAAATCGAAAGTATTGTCTTAAAAAATTTACGGCACCGACAAATTGATGCAAAAAGTATTTTGCAGTCCTTCTTCCAAAACACAACATTAAATATACATAAAAATTAAGATTTTGTCAATTGTGTTAACAATTTCATACTCGAATTAAAATTTTGAAAATGCTGTTATCAAAGACATAATATATGTGAAAATTAGTATGTCATAAAAAACCTTTTTTTCGATTTAGAACATAGTATATTACATTCATTTGTAATAATTTGATTTTTTTTCACCAAGAGTCTCTTGCAGAAGTATATTAAATTTTCTAATATTACATTGAATAATATTTCAAATGCTTATTATTAATGATGCTTCATTTATTTTCAATGATAAAAAAACTATAAGGAGGGATCAGAAATGTATCTTCTTGGTGAAACACCTCCAATCGACTACCAAATGTCGAATAGTCGACCCGTGGCATGAGAATCGTGTTTAGTAATTTCTCTTGTGATTAATCTTCATAATTTTAGTCTTATTTACCATAATGCACATGAAATAATATGTTTCCTTCTGGTAAATAACTTCATAATTCTTATGATGGGAAAATAAAATTTAAAAAAATATTGTAAATATTTTTACCTTATTATTTCGAGAGTGGTAATTTACATTAGGCGAATTTTGGACATTCCGTTGTACAAAAATGAACGTTATTTCACTTTTCTGCCGATGTTTACCTGTTTATCATTGCTTCTCAAAGACGAAGGCTGCGGAATGATACCTTTCGATTTTTGAATCAAGTGAAGCTAACAGGATCCAATAAAATTTGGATATGCCATTTCTTAAGCTGCTGGTATTCAGAAATATTTTCAGAAAATCATAGACTACACTTAGAAGCCATGGACCCTGGAGCACACATAAAATCAACTCTTCTGTAATAAATGTACAATAGACCATTCTTTGTATTATATACTGACAGAGACGACAGGTAATATGTAGCGCTGAGTATATTTCATTCTAATGTTCTTAACTACAGGTTTTTGACTTGTATGTCTACTCTTGACTAGAAGTTTTTGTCTTTTATGTCTACAGCAACCTAGAAAAAGTGAGTGTCTATTGTGAGATAGAATCTGTTGTAAATTTTGTGAGTGATGGGCTCTAAAGAAATAATTTCCCTTAAATTTGTTTTGACGCTACAAGATCATTGACTGGACTGGATGATTAGAGAGTTTGCGATACGTCTTCATGATTTTAATTCCGGAAACCTTCATTTATGCGCCCTGAAAATAAAGTTTTGAAAATTATTTTGTTTAACACCAGAGCTAAAATTTAAAATAAATGAATATCTTCTGGCACTGCAAGTAAAGAATATTTTTGGGAGCATGTAAGCTAAATACAAATTAGTGAGTTTTAATCGTCGTAAGGGTAAATGAGATCTTTTTTCTAATAAGGTTTTGCGTGCTAATATGTAGATGTTGAACTATTTTTTATATTTGTGCGTTATCAATCGGTTCCAGTTCTGTCGTGCAACTTCTCCAGGAATGAAATGGTAGCTGCGAAACACATCGGAGACTCCAAACGACAGCAGTTTACGCATGTATACGTCAATACTTGAACTTGTTCCTCGGCATCACTCTTGTTCACTGTATAATTCAGAAGAACACGTAGTCTTCGTTCTAGTAGAGTTACGTGTCTGCTTGTTTCGTGACGTAGCGCGGAATGTTGTTCCTTTCATGTTGTGTTAGTTCATGTGAATCCAAATTACTGTTGAATCGGTACTATAATAGGTATAGCTTTGCGAACTTGTGGAAAAAGGTATGTTATTTACTTGATGACAATTTTTGTGTAATAGTAAGACCTGTGAGTTATTAGTACAAAAACAAACAATTATAAAAAAGAAATATCTAGCTTCTGCGTTAGAAAATCAAGAACGGACTTACTAAACAGGCGAGACAGAATATATTAGAAAATTTATTCTTCTTAATGTTTTCTTTATTTAGGCAAAATTAATGTCAGAGATGTACCTTTTTTGTTTTTACATATGAAAAACTTAGAGAAAATGTTTTTGCATTCACATACTAATGGAAAAGTGAAACAGTAAATATTCATAAATAAATGAAACGTCATCTATTTCAAATCCAAATATATGTGCCCATCGAAAGTCGCCTATTTTTTTGCTGCAAAATTCGAACCTTGAATAAAAAATGGGGTTTCCATTTAAAATTTCAAAGTTGCTACCAGCTCACCCCATCCAAAGGGCGGGGGAAATCTGTTTGTAATGCAGATATATTTGCCCTTTAAAAATATTAACTTTTTATTATAAGTTTTTTCTCGTACAATGCGAATTTCACCTTTAGATTTATCAAAATAGTTTTACAATGTGAGACATAATTTACTCTGTGAGTTTCTAATATTCTATTATGTATATCGTATTAGATATATCGTATTAGATTTCAATAATATGAATGAAAACAATATTTAGTCTAAAGAAATGTATGGTTTTCAAATGTAATTGAACTTTTGTTAAACAATTGACACTTATTTTCTGTTTCTATTTACAAAATATTATTAATATTTATATCTCGTAGAATTTGTGCAGTCTGAGAAGAATTGTGGAGCATTTCTCCGAAAAATTATCGAATGATATACATTTTTGAATTTCCGCATGATATATTATTTTTCAATAAAAAAACTATATCAATCATAGCATAGTCAGAGCCACATTCCCAACTTAGTTTTAAAGATTCAATGTTTATATACATTCGACTCGTGCAATAGAAATTTTGTTGAAGACATTAGGGGAAAATAATATGTTCTGATGCGATGCGTCTTGTTGATGCTACAAACATACTACGTACGTCAGGTTGTCGGAATAAGAATATTTATCTCCTGACGCATGAGCAAATATAACAGTTACGAAAATTTGCAAACTCGGGGATTTTCATCAACTCATTATACTAGGGAAAGTACTCTTTCTGCGTGAGGAAAACATGTGCTATGACTGCGAGTCCCTCTGAGGAAGAAAGGACAGAAAATGAAAAAAATGTATGAAAATAACTGGGAGGTAGTGCAGATCCAAAGGTGTCGAGGTATGGCAATATTCTTAGTGAAGGCAATCGTACTTTTCATGCAGGCCCTCGAAACAAACATTACTGGTCGAAGTCTCATGCAAAACTTAGCTTAAATTACGTGACAGACAATTTTTTGCGTGACAGATAATTTTTTACCCTTTATCTAAAACACAGCTTTACGATTTTAATCCGCGCAGAAAATACATTAATTCTCCATCCTCCGAATATAGTTTACAACTTTCCACGCAACAGAAAGAAAAAATCCTAGCGTTCGTGACGGTTTTACATTAGTGGGGAAGACATTAGTTTTAGTGTATCTCATATATTAATTTTATTGCATTTTAATGCGGTGATGTTATTGATGCTGAAATAATTCAATTCAACGAACTTATAATTGAAGCGCGTGGTATTAGATAATGGTAAGCAACATCGAAAGCAAATTTTCACTTTTTTGTCTCTGCTAGAGGTTGGTCAGCCACTAGCTAAGTATTATAACATTATGTAGTGTGACGTATACGGTAAATACACTTATTGTGTAGATTACCTGATGTAGTGAATTCTTTGAACGTTCAATTGTCTCTACTGTAAAAGTCACTTAAGGTAGCTTACCATAATCTAGTTCCGTGATTCTCTGTTGGTGGGGAAGATTCTCTCGCCTCCAATGGAGCCTTGACTTGCCTCACTCCGGGAAATGCATCTCACCCAGCTTCCGGAGCAGGCGATTCACCGCCGCTCTCTCCCTTCTTCCTGCCCGAGCCCCTAACCGGGCCAAAAAAAAAGAAAGTTGAAAGCGCGGGCCGCCTGCCCCGCGCGAAGGGGCCAAACCAGTTTCGGCAGCGCGGAAAGGCGCGCGGTCGCGGCTGCCGCCCCTGGCCCGGGTCAAATCCACAATTCCTCCGCCGCGCCACGTGCCGCCTTCCGCGCGTGCGGGGGAGCCGCACCTGGTCGGCCCAAAACCTGCCAAAACCGCGGCTCGCATTCAAAGGCCCCAGCTCTCTCCGCTTCCGCAAAGGGCTTTTGGGGGCCCAAACCCGAGGAGCAAGTGCCTCTTTAGAGCAACTTGTCAAAAGAACTTGGCGAAAGGTCAAAATCGTAACTACCTGGTTGGTTGGTTAGGTGAGTCTGTTTTTTTCGTGTTAGCTAGGGTGCATTGTATTGTGGGTTAGCTGACCATTCACCTATTCGTGCGTTTTTTGTCGTGTTTTGATCTTGAAATTGTAATGAACTTACGGTCCGATTATAAATTCAATATTTATTTGGCAGTATTTCCTGTTTTTCTAGTCTCATTAGCAAAGTTTTGAGCAAAACTGGATATTTCATGATCTTATTCTTGTAAGTTCTAAAATTACTTTACCTTGTAGCAATGCCATATTATACTTCGTAGCTACTTTTCTATTCTCGATGTATCTCACTGCTTTATTCACGGCCCTATAATCTGTCTTTTTATATAAAGAAATTCATCGTCAGTGTTAATGCCAGTACTTGTTGTTAGTTAACCAATAGGGTGAGTAACAGATATTATTTATATTAATATTATCACTTATTGTACTAATTAATTTAATGAGATTGATATTAAGAAATAATATATTATATGTTTTGAGATTTTGAAGAGTACGTATACCCACTCTAGAAGTTGATATAATTATTCAAGAATGACACAGTACACTTATAATTTTTTTCGGGAACTTCTACATGCCAATTACAGTATTCATTCTGGAATTCTTTTATTAGATATTAAATGTATAAACAATTTGGCGTGAATGAAACTTGACACAAAAACGTACGTTATGAATTTATTACAAATTATATATTTCGTAATGACAATGAAGTGAACCGAGTAGAAAAGTGATCATGAGCCATGATGCACAAATATTCGCCATTGAAATATCTTTTGGAAAATTTTCTTGAAATGGCTTGTTTCATTAGTCTGCTATTTCTGCAACGTTGTGAACTGTCAAAATATGGCAGAATGTGGATTACATAATATAGAATGTAGATTTATTTTAGGAAGTCTCTTTCCTAATGGAGAAAATATGGCTGAATGTGGATTACATAATATAGACTGTAGATTTATTTTAGGAAGTCTCTTTCCTAATGGAGAAAATGAATAAAAAACTTTCTGGACAATTTTAGTAAAAAATTTCAAATCGACGTTTTCTTTACATATAAAATATTTTTGTCCTAGTTTCGAAGGTCATTCAACAGTACGATTCTAACCACAATAATTCAATGCTTCTAATACTTCTTTTGCAAAAGAAAATAATCTATACTAAACGGAAATATTGGCCCAAACATAATAATTTTATGCATTTGCACTAATTGCGATTTAAAAATGTAAGAGGTAATTATCAAATACTTGTTTGATAGTTTAAAAACTAGACATTCTTTATATTTATTGTTCGCACAAAAGAGTGTCGTATCTCACACAATTGTCCGTTTTAAAACTTAGAAATTCTTTCAAAATCAGTTTTTTTGCAGGCTCCATCACTAAAGAAGTTTTAAAAATTTAATTTGTACGTAGTTCCCTATCAACTGAAGTTTTGGGAATGTTAGAAAATTATTGATATATTTATTTTTTTTCTTTGTTTTGTAGTCATTATCTTTCAGAGATTATTACAAATGTCAATAATTTTTTTGAAAATTCAGTAAAAATTTCCTTAGGATGAACTGTACTTTACATTAGCTTTTTATACAATTTTTTAAATATACAAGGAATAATTAGAAAGATTTTAATGAACAACTGGCTTTTGAAAAGTCCTACTACTACAGAATATAAATTTGAGAGAGAAAAATGAATAACATGGATGTTTCAGTTTATCGTAAAAAACGGAATCGTAAATATTTGTTAATTTAATTAAATGTACACGGTACACTAATAATACGTTTATTTTAAAATTGTTATTTTGAAAGTTACTTCCCTATTTGATAGAGAAATGTGTGTGAGAATTTTTTCACGCATTGTTAGACGAACGTCTCGACTTGGATAAAAATTGCTATAATTGTCGAGGTGCGTTACCGAATCAATGTACTCATTTTAGGTGAATAGTAAGGCATTATCCAACTGTTTTGTGCTTTGATTGAAAACCAATAAATTTGTGTCACAGACAAAAATGATTCACATCCCAAAATAATGTGTGGCAGATATGTTAGATATATTTTCATTTCAACTATTCCGAAATTACTTTGCCACGTTTCATTGCCTTTGAATGAGAGACCCTTAATGTATCTACATTCCTTTCTGTTCAGTGTTTTAGTTTAGAACATGGATCTTAAGCCTGCCGAAAGAATGCAGCTAGAAGGTCTGCTCTAGGATTAAATACATTCGAGACTGGCGTACGGAATGATGGTTTCTCCCAGAGAGTGAAGCGCAGAAAGTAAAAGGCAAACCAGCAAATTATCACATATCAGATACATTACTCATCTTTTCAGAATGTACAGTAAAGCAAAGTTTCTGATTAGTTGGTAACCAAAAATCTGTTAGTAATATGGAACGAAAAAATACTAGTTTAATTGTTCAATGTAAATGTTCCTTTAATTAAAATATAATATTATTTTATTATGTGAACTGTTCACATGTATCTGTTCACAAGCGCCATATATGAGTTGGAATATTAACATAACTATCGCTAATTTGACCCTTTATATTAACTAATGCGGAGGCTTTTTCCTTTGTCACCAAAAGTGAAGCTTAATAAGCATGGAATACAATCTTAACGACTGGGAGAGGCTTTTACTATAGCAGTAGATTTCATAACCACAATCGACGTCAATTGATATCTACACCTTTTTTGAAGAACTTTGACCAAGTACAAGGTTCACACAATTCCTGTTCGTAAAGACGATGAAGTGCAGGTCATTTGGGGGCGTTGAAAAGGACAACAAGTTTCCAATATTGTAAATATGCGTACGCCGTAAAATGTTTTTTATTTAGATTGAGAAACACGTGAAAACTTTAATGGGGCCAGAGTGTATGTTGCAATTCATACTTCAAAAACTCGTAGCGAAGTTGAAATCTTTACACTGAGCCTATCTTTACAGTTGTAAAACATGCAAATTGAAAAGTTAAGACTACGATACTGTGCCATTGAAGAACGTACGGTCTTCCTGTGGTCATGAAATCTACTGGTAAGGTGATTATGGTGTATCAGTATTCTCCAGTCTTCGTGGATGGCAAATTATGTAGTTATAAATTATTTCGATTTTCTCGCTTTTATAGTACAGAGGAATTATTAGATGAATAGGTTTTGACAAAAATATGTAATTTGGTGGGAACTCATAGAAAAAAGTGTTTCTTTCAAAAAATTGTCTGACTCTCCATCTACCCGTCGGTGAACAACAATAGCGTCTAAAATAGTACATAGAATTTTCCACAAAATGGGTATTCCCTTATCGATCTGGCAGAACTCGATGCCCGAGAATTTTTTAAAAATATTTTGTATGTCACTATGTTTTGTCACGTTATGTGAAGCCTTTAGTATATTTTCAAAATGTCGTGAAAAATTGAACCATTTTTTCTTTACACTTTTTCAAGAACGTTTATTTTTATACATAGGTCCAATTTTCATTCAAATATCTAATTTTTGAAAATGGGTAAATTTTATCTTTCTTCGGAATTCGCACCAACAGAATGGACGAATGAGATATTTTCTTGGGCGTGAAAATGCTAGAAAGGCCAAAACTAGTTGCTACATTTTGCTCAGAGATAATTGTCTTTGTGAATAAGGACGCGAGGTTTAACGATTTCCGTGCTACAACATACAATAGTTTCATAAATGAAAGAAGTTAAGTGATTGGTCTATAATTAAACGTTGTAGGTATTTTACATTACCTTGCATTTTTACCAATTGAATTCCATTCACATGCTGTTTGATGACTGCAAATTCGCGAATATACAAAATTGTGAAAAAAATCATCATCATTCTTACATACAATTTGGACGATGTTCAGTTTCAATACACTAAAATGCTAAAACTTGATGTTTAAGATATTTTGTTGCTAATTCATAATTACAGAAAATACTGATACATTTAGGTTTGTGTGCAAAATTGTTATGAAGGTTAAAATGATTTTTTGCATTCAGAATAAAATAATTGTACGATTATTGCATGTTTTTTATTTAGAAGAAAAATTGGATTTGATTTTAGATTATTGTATGAGACACAAGAATGATTAGTTTCGATGTTCGTTATTCAGTAAATACATTTATTGTGTAGTCTAGCTGTCATTGTTGAATATATTGTCAGACTGCCGAGCGCCATTATTTTAGTTAGTGCATAACATAATTTTCAACTTCTAATGTTCTGGAGAATTGCAGTAATCGCAATGTGTCCAACACCACATTGAGTAGATTTTTAAGTTTTTAGAACGTTCCCCACATCAATCGGTTCTGACACACTAGGCCTGGAAGTTCATGGCTTTGCTTCCCTGTGGGATTCATGACCACAACTCTCTAATTTTGCTGTGATAACGAAGTGCTCTGCTGCTTGTACTCGCAGAACTCTGATTGCTAGATTTCCTGATGTCACTATATCCAAGTGCTAAATACGCCTCGGCGTGCCTCCACTTACGTAATTGCGCGTATCTGATGTTTCAAAATTGGGCCTGACCATACGGGATCTAAAAAGGAATTACGTTTGATGTTAGGCAGAGCAGACAACCTAGCTAATTAACATTCTTAGCACATTTACGCCCAAACGTATAATTATTAATTGAGAATATAGGAAAGCGATGTTGTAGTCAATGCTGAATAAGTTTCATTTATAATCAAAAACGCATTGACATTCATTTTTACGATTTTCTTTCAATGCATATTATTGCAATAGTATTGAATAGAGAATCCTAATTATTTGAGTCCAACATTAACAAGCATGAACCCGGTAATAAAAGAGAGGTGTGACAAGTACACAAACAAATTCAAACAACACTTAACAATAATTTCAAACTTGCGGGGGAATGACTTCGTTCGGATGGATCGAGGAATATCAATTTTGGAGAAAAACGTTCGAATGGTTTAGACCTCGGCAACTTCGGTGAATTTTTGAAAATGGGGGTTTACGTCTTGGCTCATTATCAATTATGCATATACAATATCGCACGGAAACAAACACAGCGATAAGATAAAACGGAGCATGGAATGACGGTGTTCTGGATACCGATTTAACTGATGAGGAAACGGAATGGAAATGCACACGGAGTGGCAAAGCACTTCTTTGACTATTGATTCCGGGCATGTCAATCGCTAAGATCAATAATGCCGAAACTATAGTGGGTGTTTTTCATGAGAAAAGTGGTGGTGCTCTTCCCCCTTTGGCTGGCGAGATCCAGCGCCGACGAACGCTCAACCAGGTTCTACCTGAGGGGCGTCGCCCCAGCCGGGGCGACCCCTAAACTCTCAACTGATCTCCCGACAAGTGCGGAAGCACAATGCACGCGAGCGTGTGTGTAAGTAAAAAAGTGGGGAAAGGACAAGAAAGAGGAAGGAATAATCGCACACGGTCTGTGCCCCGCTTATTAGGTTACTGCTCCAGCATTCGCGTGGTGCTGACTGGAGAAAACTATTGATTAGAGCAGTCGGGTACAAGAATTTTCCTCCACACAGCGACTGAATTTGATCTACGTTACAAGCTAGTGTCGAAAATCGCGCCACCGCCAGGACCCGAACCTAGTACTTCTCGGTCAGAGGCACTGCAGTGGATGCCTCTGGGCACCGGACAGGTGAATTCGTCTTCTTTGTGCTTCTCACCTCTTAAGAAAGGCATTTATTCTAACTCCTTGGTTTTATTCCCGGCTGGGTCTCTTCAGTGATCCTGTAGGTCGCGTAGATTCTCGTAATAGAATTATTTATGAATGACAAATTACAAACGGGTTCCCTAGCTTCCACACACCATCGTATATGCATTGTATCGTGCAAAACACATCGTATATACATGGGTTTGTATTTTTCTACAAGCCTTCTTGAGAGGGATCTTAGAAATGTCACCACAGACTGTATCTCAACCTCCTCCTTTCCGTATACCATTACTCATTGTCTGCAAAACCTCACTTCAATTTGTCTCAATAACGTGTATCGTGGTGTGACTTGATTTATTGCGTTTCATTTTATTTGTGAGAAAATACCACAACATTTATCTTTGCGGCAGTCATTCTTCTTACGTGTCGACAATTTTTATTGTTTTCCTCTTTTTCTGTGATGAGGGATTTAACTTTTATTCTATCCTTATTTCTTTTCTTATTTCGACACCCTGCAAATTTCAAAATTCATCAGAATGCTACTGAGCATGTTCTATTTGTTTTTTTAACATTATTATATTAAACAAACCAATAGAAACTGAATATGTTAAGCACATGCAACATGCAAGTTGTGGAAGAACAAAAACATTATTTTTACTTTTCTTTGAGTTTCAAGTACTTACAACAGACATTAATCGCAACATACATTTAACCTTTAAATGTCTTCCAAGCAGTTTTCGTTCTTTGACACCTTGCGTCATGTAACACCATCTGTTACGCGCGGTTCACGGTCGGGTTGGATGGAACTTCGATTGAAAGATTTACATGGCAATGATATGTGAGTGTTTTTTGGCGCAATTGAAGATTCGAGCAACACCATCTTAAATTGCTATGCTGCCAAAATATTGAGGGGAAATTAGGTGGAAATGGGGAACTATTACTTCCGACATTGAAACGAACCAGGACATTTTAAGAAATGCTACGTCTCACTTCATAAAGGATTAGGAAAACTTCTAGGAAATGTATGCACTATTAGAGAGCTGGAAAACTTGCGCTGGTAAGTGTTTAGAGCGGAGTCTCAACTGGGAAAGAAATTAATAACCAATAAATAAATGAATCCTTGAGATATTGACACTCTGTCCCAACTCGTACATATTAGGTTGAATTGTAAATACCGGTTACAACAAGTGATTTAGGCTAGAATTATATAAACGATTTGCCAAGACAAATTGGCTACATATGTTGGTAATTATCCTTACTTATCTATATGAATGAATAGATTTACTGCAGCGATAAAATGGAGAACGTTTAATTGAATATCTAATACATTTCGTACATAGCTCAAGAAAACATGCACAGATAATGAAGCCATCTAACAAATAGTCAAGCTTTTTCTTAGTGTCGTGTGGTCTCTTTTCCTCGGTTTCGGTGCGAAAAAGAGACCATCTGTCGTGAATACCAGGTAAAGGTTAGAATACTTAAAACTTATGATTTTAATGGTTTAAATGTCTTCGTCCTAAGTAAGCCATAAATACAATCTCTTTGGTTTATCTCAACGAATCTTTTTGAATTTGGTTAATTTTATAATATTTAAGTACGCACAAAAGACGTTAATTTCTACAATATTTAGATTTTGTTTATATTTTTTAATGTTTTCCCCAAAATATTTAGAATACATGTATAAAAAATCACTATTCAAATTCTATTAGAATATTTTTGGCCGCAGAGAAGCTCATCGCTTCTCTTACAATCCGATAGCTCGGATTTATCATTCTTGGTTTATTTTGTCTTTATAACATTTATCTTTATTACATTATTTCCAATTCTTCTTATATTGTGACCTTAATGTGTTGGGAATGAGCTATTTTAACAACGTTTATATTATTGACATAAAGTGTTCCTCTACTCCAATGCTTGCAGATAAAAGGAAACTTGTAACACCCTGTTGAGTTCTGCGAATGTTTTCACCCAAAGCTGGTATACTTTTACTTTCTCGCCAACTAATTACATAGTATAAAGTATTGTAATGCTGCAGCAAAATATGACAATATTCCGACATCAAAAACTTCGGGTTATGAATAACGAAAAAATGAGTAATTCTTGTTGTGTAGTGGATGTAGTAAACAATTTTATCTAACACGTTGTGTAGTTAGAATCCACGTTTAAATGGCCCTTGGTATCAACAAATTCGTTTACGGCTCTCCGTCTGTCGTGAACAACGCTAGTGACACAACCGTAGACAGGATTGTTTCCAAAATTAATATTTAGCAAACATTATGGTTGATGTTGCGACTTCTTGAATTTGAAATGTTTATTCTTATTTGAGAGGGGTACTTTATAAGAAACCTCAAGTATATGTTCAAAGTTTTCTCAAAAATTGCTCCAAATTGTGTCTTTTTTCAATTATAGCAAAATGTATATAATTTGACACAACAGCTCGCTTCTGGCCAAAGCCTACCAGCGACGTCCCAGCATTACGGCCAAGGGTTAAGAGGTGTGGTTAGCACATAGACATCTCTATGTCGTATTCTGGACGTCTCAACCTGAGAAGTGAGCTTTCTCATCGACACACAGCAACAGATACTGGGACAGTGCGAGGAAAGCGCACGATATAGTCTGTCCCGCCCGGGAATCGAACCCGGATAAGTCATAAAAAAACATGCTGACCAGTGATCTACCCGAGGGGCAGTTAGAGCAAAATACACATAAAAACTGAACTTCCCTGATTTTCGTTCAGCTCTGAATGTCCGAAAATTGCAAAAGTTTTTTCAGTTTATTCCTACAATATTGAAGGTTGTTATTAGTTTCTTAATGAAATCTATTTTCCAAAATTCGAACAATAAATTAAGTCAGATACATTTTTGTGTAATAAAATGTCAATATTTTCCGCGAGTATGTGTGAGATTGTGTGTGTGACTTCTAAAAAATGTATTATTATCTAGTGATAATGTCTTTAAAAAGTGTAGCTCGAGGAAGCATCTACTGTCTATTACAAGATTAAGATATTTCTGCGCAACCCTTTCAGTTGGTTACATGTCTTGAACTTTGTTTTCACAACAACAGTTATACAAGAAGATCATTGATTTTTTTCTTGTTTCATTTGTGGCCATTGAACGCCACGCTCACTAAAACAGTAATATGTCGCTTTCAGCAACCGTTTCTTTTATAGTATTAGTTATTCCAAAATTGAAGAGTGGTCTGCAAAGATTCTAGCGCAAATTGGTTATGTTAAGCTTCATTAATTTATTCATGAAAAATAAATAACTTTTATCACTTTACATCTCTTACGTAGAACTGCGTATATTTTTCAGTCCCAATATTCATAGAAACATTATAGGACTGGCTGTCCTGTGTCGTGTCCTGATTACATTTCATTATAACTTCGAATACGTTTTATCCGGAATACTGGATCTCTTCTAAGAAGGTGTCACAAATTTTTCCCTTTTCTCAAACTTTTCTTACGCCGGCTTGCTATTAAATTTCATCAGCGTATGTCGCTGAATGTTATTTTTTCATGTGGAAAACAAATGAAATACCATCGTAAAGTCAAAATATACAATTTTCCACTCTCATCTCTTCTTCAGCGATCGAATGAGAATTTGCGCCGAATAGTTCCAAAATTCGCTCTTCTGAGTGTCCACAGCCACCTGATACATTTTTGAAGATGATCAAGATAGGTAAATTGAAGCTGATAAATAATAACTTTAATTTTGTCTGCACGTACTATAAGATACCTAGAAATATAATTCTCTCGCGGTCACATCGAAATAATGTCCCCAGCATTTGTAAGATATTTTTTGAGAAGGAATACATTTGCATGTTTCTGTATTTTTAATTACATGATATTTCGTTTCATCAGTAAAATCAGTTTTATAAATTAGTGCAATATACTACATATCTCTAATTGGAGAAAATAACCTGTTCTTGAGATTTAATGGTAAATATTATTTAGATTTAGTGTTGAGTACTGTACACTTATTCGTATATTTAGTCTCATTTTATCAAGACCTTTGGTAGTTACCTTCAGAGACTTCCCTATTAGTAATTGAATTTCAAAAGAAATATCTTTTTGTGAGGTACATTGACATGGGGCGATTTGTAAAATCCTTGTGGATAGGGTGAAATGGCGTGTTATTGGCAGGAAAGGTGATTTTTAGGTGATTTGCAAATGCTTCAGTTTTAAATCCGTGGGAATGTTTTTTTCTTGTATTAGTTGACAGTGTTAGAAAGATAATATTCGTTTCAAAATATTTGTGGTTAGCTCTCATAAGGGTTGAATATTGTTCCTGTCTCTAGGTATGTAGGATGTTATGCATGTCTTGTGTAGGTACTTGAATTCTGTTTTAGTTTAAGCAATTTTTAGTTGATTTCAGAGTATTCTAAACTTTAGTATTTCTTTATTACGTTTATTGCTTTATTAGGCAGAGGTTTATGTAATTGGAGATTGAGAATCATTTATTCTTTGGTTAAAAATGTTCATTGCAATATTTATCGTATTATTGAATGTTGTTATTGAGTGATCAAAGCCGATTATGATTTTAACTTTTGAAAATTTTGCAATGAAATGTTAAATTTTTTTGGTGGAGTTTTCTCAGATACAGGTATTTAGTGTTTGTAAATGAGAAGACTTGGTAAGGGGATATGAAGACATGCAAAAATAACAATAGGAAGATGATTTAAGTTTTATTTATAGTCTGTTGACGATTTAAGTTCCGAATTAAAACCCGATGTACACAAATGGGGAAGGGGTCAAAGACTGTCACAGAAATAAATTGCAAAATAATTGAAATAATAATAACAACTAATTCTGTATTAACAGTGTATATAAAAATATATTACAATCACGTTTTGTAAGTTTGTCTTCAAAAATATATTCAATTTTAGAGTACGGGATGTGCATAAATATGTACATTTGCTATCTCGCAGTTCTCTTTGCGGGAACAATGCAATATCCTTCTTTTCTTGAATAGATCAACATTCACTGTGTTGCTCACATTTCACAACTATTGCCCGCATAGAACTATATTACAGTAAGGTTTTAACGTGTATACAGGCATCCTTGGTTGTAAAAGAACGCCGAAGTTCACGAAGTTATTACGCATAGAAACAGTTTCCAATTGTTTTGTAAACGTCCGACCGCAAGATTTGGAAGACAATCCTATCACTTACGGTAAAAAATTCTAATAAGGAAAATTCTAATAAGGAAAATAAATTACTAGTGTTTCCACAACAGCACAAACATAACTTTGAGCTTTACCTGCATAAACTCTCCAAGAACAGAATGGTATCTAATACAGTGTGATTCAGTACTCGTTGCACATTGATGAACCTGTGATAGAGTACATTAAGTTACTCATGTGTGCTAAAGAAAATAGTGCGAACCGCATTTTAATTTTTGAAAAAATACGTTTTTTGTCATTAGTAACTTTTTGTATAATAGTAGCCCAAATCTTACATTAAATTTTGTTCACCGATGCTATTCTTACCTACGTATCTAACGAATATTAAAAGGAGAGAGAAAAAACTATGAATGTTATTTCGGATAATTTATCATTTGCGTATACAGCCAGAATTTCGCCGCGTCGTCCCTTTATTTCAGCCGCCACGCTTTCAGTGCAGGGAAGAAGGCCATCACGATCCACGAACTCAGTAGCATAACGTCTGTCATTAACCCAGAGAATAAAATAGTTCAGCAGATTCAAATCTGCATACCGAAGCGGCCGAGCTATTGGGCTTTCTCGTGCGATTCACCTATCTGGAAATTGCATATCTAGGTATTAATAAAGGGGTGCATCTTCATGCTGATACTGCATCAGTGCCCGCGAGACCCTCCAAAAACTGTCCGCGCCGTCCTACAAACGACAGTTATTAAACGCGTCGTCCTCTAAAAGCCTTCAAGTAAGCCTTCAAGCCGACCACTGCCCCGTGTCGTGATTACAAAGAGTGCTAAGTTAATAGCCCTGCCCCCCAGGACGGTGCAGGTTTTGCTTGCTCCTTTTAAACGAATGTAAAACGTACGAAAGTTTTATCTAAGTAAAATATTTTGTGCTGCATAACTGTTTCTATGCAATTAGAGACGATGCCGAGCTTCAAAAAGGAAATTAATATTAATTTTAACAATGATATTTAGTGGATTATTTACTATTTGAACTGTATAATTCTAAACAACCTGTAACAAGTATTGTACTTCAGTTTCTGAATCATTTCCCTGACCCCTTGCGCTAGTGCTTTTTTATTTCTTCTCGTTTGACATTTGTGTCTCTCGAGAGACTTAAAAACAGTACATTTTGTATTACAACGTACTGGATATGGCCATCCAAACGAGTATTCTTTCCTACTCGTGAACATTGTCTAAGTTTGTTCAGGGTTCAAGGTTTGTCTGTGGTGTAAAGTTGAAGTTAAGATGGTGCTAGTGAAAGGCGTAAAAAAACAGAAGTTCCGGCGATCTCAATATATCCTTTGGGAGCTTAGATTAATAGTGTGCCGTCAAGTACGGCGATCCAGGTTAAATATTGTGGATCAGGGGGAAGAGTAAAGATTTTGATAGAAATGGTCACTAGCACACTCTGAATTTGGAAATTTGGAATAAACCTAGGTGCCTTAAGGGCCATTCTTAAGAATTATTTTGGATTTCCACGCACTTTTAGAGGTTACTGGGTGCTACTGTACATACATACTGTACATGCATAAGTTAGGGTGGGTTGAATAATTGATTTCAATAGTAATAATCGGCATTCGATATTAGTTGCAGATCGAGAGTTAATTAAAGGAAACATTTTTACGTTTTGAGCAGAGCTTTACTACTCGGCCGGCATATTGTGAATACCTTTGCTTGGCATTTAGAATGATTGAGTTTTATTCTCCATTTCTGAGCCCATGTAATATAGTTGTTTGGATCGTTCTGAATATTCTACTTCACTATTATGTTATCACTGTGAGAGGTGAGTAGTGCAATGTCATCAGAATATAAAGCGATGTTGCAGTCACCTTAGATTGAACTATCTTAAGCTAGCTTAAAATTTTAGATGGGAAGGGAGATAAACCTGAGCTCAATGATACTCCTGCGGGAATAGTGAGTGGGGTAGATGTGTCTGTGTTGACTTTATTTATAAACGTTTTTTTCGTAAGGGAACATTCGTGATCTTTAGCAGGTATTCGGGTATAACAAAAGTCTGCATTTTGTATCGGAGGCCTTAGTGCCAAACTCACTCATGTGCCTGACTTTTATCAAGGAAGGCTGTCACTAAATGTTTTTTGGGTGAAAAGCGTTGGCAATGGCTTCAGTAATACGTAATATTTGATGGGTTGTAGAATGGTTTGGTTTGAATCCAAATTGTTCCTATAGGATCGCTTTTATATTGTTCATAAATTTTGTTACGAATAGACGTATATTTTTGACAAAATTGGAAAAAGACTGATAGGTCTAAAGTTTTCAGCTATCCTTATGTTTTCCCCTGTTTGCAGACTGGTAAGATAACTCTAATTAAGCAGAAGGAAAATTGTTTCAGACAGTATTCACTTCAACTTGTGTGCGGTTTAGGGTGGGAAATCCCAGAATTAAGAAAATCTGTACAGAATACACTACTCCACGTAGCATGTCACATAAAGTTTTTAATTGTTTTGACGTAAAATAAAATAAAATAAAATAAAATAAAAATAAAAATAAACTTAGCGACATGTTTCTTAAGTGTAAGATGTTGTTTCTTAAGAAAATTAGTTTTTTTTCTCGTGAAGAATAGAACACAGTACAATGCATCACTCTAGGATATACTGACTTGGTTACCAATCAAGAGATATCACTGAAATATAAGAACTATGGATCATTAATGTGCATAGTATTTTCACAAAATGCCTAATTTTTTTATCTATATCCAAAAATCAGATGACTTTTGGGGTAAAATATATAAGCCAAGCGAATTACTCTATCTCACATTGAATCACCTTCAGTGAGGCACAAAACGGGAGAAAATAAATGCATATAATGTATATGGGGTATGACAACTAAGTTATGACGCCCCACGTATCTCCTTAATCGTGCAAGATACGAAGATGTTTGAACAGTCGATTGCATAAACAGGGGTTACGTGATTACAGCATACTTCGTCTTTGCACTATTTTTTATTACGAAGATATCAGGTCTACTTTGTTTTGTTTTTTAATAAGAACTTGTTCTAAAGTTTTGCGTCAGAAGCGTAGCATGGGCTTAAAAATACGATTTCAAATATGTATACACCCTTGTAGAAATCAATGTGCTTTTGTAACATACTTTTCCTCTGAATAAACAATTTTGCATTCGACCTTTCTTGCTACAAAATAGGAAACTTCGCGAGTACGTCCTTCAGACAAACGTTTTCTTTAATTTGAGCACAATAACAAGTACTTTATTCGATATTAATTTTGCTGAAAGATGACTTCGTCCAAGGAAGGCACAAATGCTGCATACAGGCTTCCGGAAAGATCGTGTTTTGTCACTTAATTACTATTGTGATATTTTGAAAACTGTGACAACATATTCTATAATAAATTGCAGGTAAATAATACAAAAATAAATGAAGAATATCTTATTAATTATAATTTATTTGTAACTGACCGTCACATGAAAGATTCCTGTATTCATCATTTGTGTGTTCCTTCGACGGAATCATCTTTCGGCAAAATTAATATAAAGGAAAGTAGTTGAATTCTACTCAAATACATGAGCGAGTTTGTCTGAAGAACGGATTTGCGACATTACTCATTTAACAGGAAAGGTCGATTGGATAATCGCCGGTACGTTACAATAGGTTACACATCAATTTCTAAAAATATATTCTCTTAAATACGATGTTGTACACATATTTCATATAATATTTTATAAACCCATTACGATACGCTAACATTTAGCATAGTTCCGTTAAAAAAACAAAGTTGACCTTATATAGTCGTAATAAAAAATAGTGCAAAGACGAAGTTTCCTGTAATCCAGAAGTTCATGTAATTCAATCGACATCGGCATCTTCGTATCTTGCACGATTGAGGAGATACAAATGTGTTAACACTTAGTTATTTCACTCTGTATACAGGTGGCTCACTTACGATGATCCATTTGAATATCTTCTGACCGTTGCAAATATATAGATGCGTTTTTTTACTAAAATGCAAGTATGCGAGGGTTACATAAAATGATATACTATTTTCTTTACATAGTAGATATCGATACAATTTCGACCGTTTAACCTTTTACTGGTACGATGGGGTTAACGAGACTATCGTTATCGTAGACTAACAAAATATGTTCGTATCTACTTGAAAATCGAAGCTGCCTCGATATTTATTACGTACAAAAGCTGTAGTAGCTAAATTATACAGCATCTTCTGCCTCTCGCATAGGTTTTTTTCTGAGAAAACCGCATCTCAATATTTGAAACGGATAAAAAGATATTCAAAGGGAACATCTTATTTGTATATTATATTTCTTTTGAATCAGAACGGAATCTGCGGAGTTACTTGTGAAGAAACAAAACATACACTTGTGTATGAATAAGAATCATGAAGAAATAAATTTACCGATGGATTAATCATATGCCATAAATTTCTCGTTAATCATGGGATTACACATTTTTAACACATTTATTTTAAACAAAGTGAATATTTTCTGGAATACCATGAAAAGTAAGAAAACTTAATTTAACTTAAAAATTGAAAAATTTTATAATTATTTAAATCATTTTTAGATGATAGGGGATTGTTTGATACAATTATAAAACAATGTTTAATGTAACTATTGTCGATTTCGTTCTTTTACGACAAATCAAAGGGTTGACAATTTCATAGTGTGAAAGACATCAATTTTACCACGGAAAAAGAGACAAATATGAAAAACTGAAAGTCGGGAAAAGTCAGAGAAATTGTTAAAAAAAAGGAGACACCAACGTGTTAAATGTTATTATTTGATTATAATTAAATACTATACGTTTTAATTTCTCTTAACTAATAAGAGCGATACGTATAAGAACACTAAATGTAGTGCTTCAATACTAACAACAAACTGAGTAGGAAATTTTATTTAATTTATTTATCATAAAATCAGCAAAAACGTATGTGGCATATGTAGCGGAAGTATGAATTATGAATAAACAAATTACACTCAGAGAGAGTAGAGAAGAATCTTTTATTGATTTTTAATGGTCAATAATGTCTATTGTCAAATTTACAATGGTTTTGGCCAATATTTGTCTTGGAAATAAAGAAAGATATTGATATAAATAAATGTTATTTACTGTATTCCTTATTTTAATAATGTTACAAATATAGAATAATATTATTATATAAATGTATTAGTAATAATCGTTTATATACCATTCTTTGAATGGTTTTCTTCGTATCTACTAATGGAACTGGAGTTATCACTTAACTTGACAATTTGGTAATGGCGTATTTAACAAACAACGTGGTCTTAAAATTAAGAGTAAGACTGCACGAATAACAGGAAGGCACCAGGTGGGCATTTTGCCATCAGAGGAATCAAAACACTTGGCAGTTAAGTTAAATGTTTTGTCAATTGCTAAAACTTGACGGAAAAAATATTATTGGATTACGAAGAACTGGAGGAAATTTGCAGAACTCATTTCACTGTTATCGCTTGCATTACCAACAAAGAGACAATTATTTCGTTTAATGCGCATCTCACTATTTATCCAACTATTTGTTATCGTAATGTAGTTAATAGCTACTATATTGAAGTGTGTGAAGATTGTAGTTTAAGAGTGTAGTTTAATGATTAACTACAGTACATCACGGCTGTCATTAAGACGTGTTCAGGTGCTATTGCGAGTACGGCAGCACAGCAATATGCACAATAGTTCCTCATAGCACTTAACCAAGCCGAAGGGACAACGCCCCACATTCCTAGACAAGGTCGCCAGCCTCCCCGCCCGACCTACGCCTCTTAGCTGCATTGCAACCGGAAGCCCCCCCTCCCAAGCGCCTGCAACCCCTCGCGAGGCAGGTGTATTCCGCCAAGCAGCGCCCACTTCCTGGCGGCGAGCGTCGTCCGCGACGTGCGCGGGCATCAACGCGGACTGTGAAGGTCGCGGCGCGGGAGCGCGAGCGTGCGGCGGCGAGTGTCGCGGCGGAGGCGGAGGCGCCCAGCGCCCGTGAAGCGCGGTCCGTTCGCGACGGGCGCGGGCCGCTGGAGGCCGTATGCCCGATTCAGCCGTCTCCGGCGCGCCCCGCGCGGGAACGGGAAACGGAGTTCCCGGGGGCGGGCCAGTGGCCTGGCTGCCGGCCGGGGGCGGAACCGGCGGCGTGCCTAACGAGCCTGCTCGCCGTCCACACTGTGCGACCGCCCTCGCCCCGCCCCGCCAGCCCCGCCCCGCCCCGCCCCGCCCGCCCCCCCGCCCCGCCCGCCCCCAGACCTTCCGCCGACGCCCGGCCCCGGGACTGAAGAATCTGGTCAGACATCCGCGCCCTGCCCCTCTGCGCTGTTTCTCGTAGGAAACAAGACCTTTCCGAGAAGTCCATTTCATTTGATTTCTTTTACACTGAAAAGAGGAAAAGCATGAAACGTATGAAGTGAGAAGATAATCTGTGCAAGCTCTCTTGAGCTCCGCAATTTCTACCATTTTACTTTGAATAGTTGAATGATCGATAAAACTAATAACAAAGCTGATTAGCAGCATTTCAAAACTAGAAACTTTCGCTCCCGATTAATAGAAATCTTTTTTGTGTAAAAAATTGAAGAAATTCCGCATTGGCTTCCAGTTTGTTCCAAACCGTTTCACTGAAATTTGCATAATATTTACATTCTCGGAAATTGTTCACGTGTATACATTTGACACCGAATTTCATAAAACAGATTAAAATAAGAATTAGAATGCATTCAAATGAACACATGTCATTGATTTAAACCATTGGTTAAAATTTGTTAATTGTAATTTGCCATATTTCAGACAAATCACAAAAAATACGCAAATAAACTTACAATAAGTATATCAAAATATTGTAAATAATTTGCTGTTTTCTATTGATAGTTCTGTTTAGAATTCCTTTATCCATTTTAATATGTTGTTAGTCCTTCCCTTCTTCCTCCCCTTCTTCTTTCAAATATCGTGAATAATTTAGCTATTGTATTAGTAAATAAAGAAGATTGTGATACGTCTTAGATGCTGCCAGCTAACGTATTACACAGAGTGATGTTCCGGCTGATAGGACGGGGCTATTGTACTAAAAACCACTGTCACAATATTTCACTGCAATCCCAAATATTCTACACAAAGTGTTATTTTTACAAACGCTTTTTTATAAATTTAAAACTGTTTTCTTGTATACTTAATACTTTTAATAACTACTGGCAATGTAGCATAAGTTATTTGGAATTATTGCTCCATAGAGAAACCTCGAAGGATGTATCAAACTGTCTCTGAAACATTGAATGATTGAATCGTATTTTCGCCACATTTTACTCATCTCCCTCTGCTGGCATTTGAATTAATAGTTTTTCCTAGATTTTTCCACGACCTATCTTAAGAGAAAATTTATTTCTTTTTACTGAAAGTCAAGAGCCTAATCGCACGGGAAATAATTCTAAAAAATACCTAGTAGAATGTTTAATGTAATTGAAATGAAGAAATTTCTAATTAACTATTTTTTCGCAAAATATAAAAAACATTCAATTGTTGAAGTATATGTGCAATTATATTATTATATAAAAAAAATATCAATGCAAACTATTACATTTGAGGGTATTTATACACACAATACTAAAGAAATATTTTGCTTTTTATAAATTGAAGTTGGCTTTTCCGCACGTACATGGAGACATGCGTATTGTATGTTAAACTAAACTACACGGAGATGAATGAATAAAAATAGCAACAACAGTAATATTTTCTTTAGAAGAAAATTCGAATTTATTGCTATTACACATAAGAATTATACATTGAAAAATAAAATACTCTCGTCGTTAAAAGACACAGAAAGAAATAACGAAAAAGAAATTAGAAAAGTGAGAGAGACAGAGAAAAGAAGTGAGCGTCACAAAGGGAGGGAGTGGGACGAATCAACATCAATATATTTTTATATTATTACTAAGTTTGTACCATTATTAAATAAGAGAAAGTGGATCATTAAGGGCAGTATCTCGTATTCAGCCTAATCGGACAGCTACTGCATACCATACAATGTAGATCTCAACTATTGAGATTCAAATTCCACTTGTATTGACATTCAGACTACAAATTGGAAAAAACTCATAAATGAATTTCACGATGTAGATGCGGTCCTACGCCATTACGTTTGTTTTCAATCGTTGGATATCAGAGCTCGGCTCAACATGAAACCTGAACGACCAATCCATGAGCAAAATTTCCAAGGATTCGTAAATTGTGTCCGAGATGCAACAGCGGAGGGGAGGACTGAAACAGAGTGGTAATATTTTTATGGAATATCACAATTGTGTGTAAGCTCCCTCGCCATGTTGGAAATATCGGTTCTCGACAGCCCACCGGAATTAAGTGGCATCCGGCTCGACTAATATTTGATTGGGTGACCATCCGGGGACTGCATCTGGTGCCGTCGCTTCGCAAGCCTAGCTAGTACAGCAAGCGGTAGGACTCATCACTAGCGTGCTCCCTAGGGTAACATGTTATTTAAATCACTAAAGGACGTAGATACATGCTATCAATTAGAACTTGCTATTCGCTACAAACGCAAATGATACCTTAGTATAGTAAAAGACTGTGAACTACCGTCATGATCGGAATTTTTTGAAATAAGTATTAGTCATTAAAATGTGGTAATTACTTTTAGAGTGAAATTCAAAACAAAATCCTTACAGTTATTTTTAATAATATATGTTAATTTATTTTTCTAAAATACTAAAACAGAGATAAATATACTAAAAGCATTAAAATAACTACGAATACCTCCACATCGAATTTTCTTTTGCCGTTTTCTAATCTGTCTCGAAAATAGTTACCAATGATCCCAAAATTAAGAATCGATTTCGATAATTACATATCACGTTGCATTTTGAGCGGTATGATAAATATATGCCCTCACTCCTTACACGACTTTTTCAAAACTACTTTAATCCATTTTCTCATAGGAATATATTTTAAATGGCTATTTTACGTGAGTGTACGTGTGTAGCAGAATCAGTGTGACAACAATTTTAAAACGCTCCAAATTTCTCACCTAAGAAGATGTGAGAAACATGTCTATCTCATAATTTTGCTGTTCATTAAGTCAGATGTTCATTAAGTGTGTTCAAAAATGTTTCACAGGAGAGGTATAAAGGAATTTCGATGAGAAATAATAATGAATAAGAGTTGAAAACAAACAACTTATGCAATGGAGTAAAATAATAAACCTTTATTGAAAATTAATAACTATTGTTACACCAATAATTATTATTTCAAATGATTGTCCGTAATATATTACACGTAAATATTCTTCTTTCGCATTAAGAACACCCAAATTTCATAAATTACTGCCGTATATTCAATAAATTATTTTTAAAATTACATTCACGTTTCAAGAGCCCTTTCTTTTTCTTCTCCTGGTGAATTTGGAGTTACCTGTTAAGCAGCCTTTGCGACAGAAAATCAAAAGCTGTTACAATCAAACAGTAGAAATAAGTAAGTGGTATATCACAAACGTGATCAAATTATGTTCATTAACTGTGGTCAAAAGAAGAGAAATAAAAGAATTGTAAGTGTAGCAAGAATCATTGTGAAATAAAATATGCAAGACAGGCAAACAAATAAAGCTGTTGATGCCTCACGACAAGATTACAAACACAAAATATTAAGGAGATCCGAGGGGGACAAGCCACTGGGTATCTAAAATATCTAAACCCAATGCGCAAGGTACAGATCAATACATTCCAATATTTTGTGTAGCTTAGAAGAGGAAGACCGAAGACAGAATGGGAAGCAATTATAGTATTGAGAACACATAATGAAAAAGCTTTTCTCAAAATTTTTTTAGGATGGTGAATGCCATACTTAACAGGCACAGATAGAAACCATTAATCATACCGTGTCAGCTTCTCCAGTTCTGGCAAATTCGAAATACGTAACGAGGCACGATAGGGCCTGAAGTTACCCCCACTGGAAGATCAGTAACGCTTCTCAATGTTCCAAAAACATGCTCCATGAAACTTGTGACTTCTTTTGGACTGTGTACGATATCAACAACATACTGATCATACAATAACATCGAACAAACCTTATATTAGTACATCAGATTTATTCGTGTCTTTGTGAAGCCGTTGCTGTGCGATATGATTCAAACGTCAAAACCAATGAGGTAGAGAAAGACGTTAAATACAAGCATAGGGAAATACAGATCAGGTGGATGTGGAACTTCAAACTAAAGGCCGTACCGATAGTTATTTGAGCTCTGAGATTAGTTCCCTAAAATTAATTCGCCTGAATAGTTTTTATATTTAACATACACATACCATAATTAACCGTGAATTTAAAGTATTATATTCATTATTAATTCTGTCATTAAGTATCGCAACTTGGTGGCAGAAAATCTGAATTTAAAATGAATTAAGCTTACATTGATTAACAATAAGTTACAAGATAGTAGTTAATTAAAAAAAATAATTACTAATAAACAATTCCAAATTTCACCGCGCAAGCCTTTCTACACACCACCCAATTCATTGCACTGAACTCTAATACATTTCTTCCGTATTCCTTTCTCTCCACTTCATTTCACAAGATAAATAATAAAATAATAATAATAATAATAATAATAATAATAATAACAATAATAATATAACTGCTACTAATAGGTAAACAAACGTAATTATTAGGAAATATTAATTCAACAATAGAAATTGATTGATTGTTTAGTGATTCCGGGAACGTTATCATACCAGGGTCATTAGTCCCATAAGTGTGATGCATGTTTTTTGATCGGAAGGTGGCAGTGATCTTTACCGCGCCGACCTACCATTGGCTGGGGATTTTTCCCTAACCAGGTGTCTCCCAACACGGCACCGCCCCATCCGAGACAAGTCCTCAGCTCCTGGTGGGTGTCTCGGCATATGTAGTAGTGTAATGCATGTGTGTGTACGTAAGGGGTGAGGATAGGGCAAGGAAGAGTAAGCTGAGATAGCGCGCGGTCCGTGGCCCGTTTGTTAGGAAACTGCACCGGTCTTCGCGTGGTATTGATCGGAGAAACAACGGAAAACTACCGATCAGAGCAGCCGGCCGCTAGCATTCTCCTCCAGACAGCAACTAAATTTGACCTAGCTAACAAGCTAGTGTCGAAAAACCCTGCCACCGTCCAGACTGGAACCTAGAATCTCTCGGTTAGAAGGACTGCAATGACGTCAGTTGATGTCATTGCCCCAATACCAAACAAACCTGATCAAAAAGAAGGTTCCTCAAAGTCCGAAAATAGTCGAACATATGTGATGATTTTTTTCTAAAGGTTGATGTAAAAAATAAAGTATGCAATTTTATTATTACTCTGAAATCCGCATTTGGATTTTATTACAACCCCTTTTCATTGCAACTATGGTGTTTTGTAATGCGCGTATGACTTAAAAATATTTTATAAAGGCGCTTCTTGAGACTTGAGACGTGAGATTTAATTCCGTTAAGTTTATAAGAATATATTTTTGTTTACCCTAATATATTTCTGCATTTGTACTATACGGATAAAAAATATACTTCCTCTGTATACTAAACTTGTAAGTTTTTTTCTTACTTAACTCGTTATCGGACATAATGATTTCTAATATTTATTAATAAAAATCTATTTTTACAGTACTATTCCCAGAACCTCAAAACAGTTATTACAAATGCTGATTTTACAAAAGCGGCTGTAAGTAAGAAAATCAAAATAAATTAGTAAGTCCATTGACATCAAATTTAAACTTGTTCAAAATGTCCACGAAAAGTATCAAAAACCATCTTAAACAATGTTATTCCTTATCCACGAAAGACAAACTTTTGAATACAAATTCTCTACATTATCTTAACGTACAAATTCTATCAGCGGGCGGCTGTTTTTTTGAACACCCCATGAACATTTTTATGATATAATAAAAACGTTGAAAAAATGTTCGTACACGGAATAGAAATTATGCTTATTACCTCCTACTATTTAATTACTTTTAAACGTGAAAAAAATAATTTGTAATACTTATACTTCGAAATTCTCTCCTGCCTTGAAAGTGCTGCCAACTTATAGTTGTTAATTATATGCTTAGGATCGCCATAATGCAAAATAGTTGGAATTTGGAAACAATAGCAAAAACAAATAGTCTGTTCGAATTTATGGAGCTAGACAAATTGCAACTAAAATGATACATGTTTATTAACTTGTTTTTAATTATATGTTTAAATATCTTAAAAAATAAACAAATATTTTAGATTCATAGTTTAATAAAGTTATTGTGTATAAAAACTTGTTTATTATTTATAAACACTATCACATTTTTAATTTGTAATGGGCGGGCCCAATGGCATTGGCTAATCCAAACAGAGGTTCCTGTGCACGGCACTGTTCACTGTAATGCGGAGACATGCATTTCACGAATATACGAATTGGTATTTGATACATCCATCATATTCAAGAGACCATGATGAATTTTTCTTTTTTTTTCTTTCATATATTCGGTAAACAAATATACTTCTGAGTGGAAATACGTTTAGTTTGCATTAATATACTAAGCATTTCACATCTTTTCCCGTCAATAATTTTGCATGTGACTGCAGGTGAGATCTTCTTTTAATCCCCTTTGATCTGGTCACCTTTTTTTCTTGTTCCTTCCAGATTGTCTTGTAGTAATACGAAGTTGAATTTTCTGACAATCTGTTACAGAGGCTATCTGCATTTTAAAAAAATTAGGATCTTTCTCTGAAACTGGAAGCAGATCTTCCGATTAGTTAAACTTACCGTACTTTACGTCGTTAATAATTCGAGACTCTGAAATACGTTAATGTAATTTTCTCTTGCCAATATTACAGAAGGGTTGCGCGCTGACGCAGAATAAGCACGACAACGGTTTCCACGGCAAAGGCTTTTCGATTTTATTTACTCATTTATTTTTATTTATAATTTTAGCCTCAATTTACTTAGAAGTACGAGACACATTCTTTGAGACAAGTAATCTCCATTATATTATTAAAATGGAAATCTTTCATGTCTACACTAAGGTCTATACTAGAGAATTTCGTAAACCATTCAAATTTGATTAAATTCGATTTAATTTATTTTTTCAATTAACAGTATAATGACTAAAGGTCAGTACCAACAAAGCAATGCTAGTAACATTTGAAAATAGACATTTTCACCCCCTAGTTACGGGAAATTATTTGAATTGGTAAACGAACTACCGAATTGAGTTACTAATATTTATAAAAAAAGTAGTAACCAATACCGTGGCTCTATTCCTACCACTACGAGGAAAAGGGGAGCTCAACTAAACGTGCGCATGGTGAAACTACAGTTATGTCCAGAAGCAAAACACATTTTCTCATCTCAGCTTTCGCTCAATGTATCAGGGAAGCAGTACAAAACCTGATCGAGATGGGGGAAAACAAACGTGCCGAGTTTCAACGGAGGAAAACAAACGTGCCAATGAGAAACTCATTTTCGGGTTTCATGTTATTTTACTCGTCTCTGTAATAAATATAAACACTACTTTCAGCAAACAATACATTCATTTTTGGTCTCGGCTATGTCAAGGTATATTTATTTCCGTATTAAACTATAGCATCTTTTTTCTAATCGTGTTAGTGGTCAAGTTAATACTCGAAGAGGCTGTCGTAAATACGAATACATTTCGTACACTTCTTGGCAGGTGCGTCGAGGGAAAACAAGAGGCTTGGAACGGATCTCCGGGGGCCCCTCATTTCAAATAAAAGTACCCCAATACATCGAGAGAATTCATTTCTCGTGGCTACACAAATGCCTTTTACATGCTAAAATGTATTACAAGTAAATATATTTATTATACGTTTTCAATGAACTAAACTTAGATGATATGTGCTTAGGTATTTAAACAAATTCGGTAGTATTTTCTTCAGGAAGGAATGTTTTGTCAATATTCGTATTTAATTAGCAGTACTTCGTTTTGCCATTTTCAACGACTAAATTTTAATACGTAGAACACTACACAGCAAGAAATAATTTATTGATTGAGGATTTTGAGGAATTTGCATACTAGGAGATTAATTTATATTTAATATGATTTCGAGAAACACTAAATTTTATGCCTCAGAAAAAGAAAGAACGCGAATTACATTTCAATTTCCTCTTTCTTTATCGCATCTTAACATTACTTTTACGGCCTTTATTTTTGTTTTACACTACTTCAACTTCTGTAATTGAAAGAAATGTCAATAACATGTTTCAGAGACTAATGATGTTCTTCTACTGTAATACAAAAAGTACGCAACGAAAATTTGGTGATTAATATTTTAAAATAGATGTATCTCCTGTTTATAACTGGGATACACAACGTTTTCTTCGTAAGTGTTCTCATCGCAAAAATATATTTCTCGCTACATTTTAAATAATATCTTATTTAGAAAAATACTTAAGAAGTATTATACTCGTAACAAGTGGTCATCGAACCTCGTGGAACTGTTAACAGAGAAGCGCTCAACATGCAGCTTTGTCACAAACGAGCAATGACAGGTAAGAAAAAAAAGTACCCTTAGTACAGCTTTGTGCAAAAAATATGCAATATTAATTACATAATAGTAATTAATAATACTTTAAATAATGTATCACGTGTGAGCGAGGTTCCTAATAGCAAGATGAGGGCAAATATGACGTAGCAAATTATAATTTCCGTGCCAGCCTCTTTGCATTAATACTAGTACGCAACCAATATAAGAATGAAAAAGAAGCATTAGGTTTACATTTAATATTTACTGAAAGTTATTGAGGATCATATTGGAGTGCCAAATTTGCTTCAAATAGATTCCCTTTGTCCTGGACAAGTACCCGGCCATGTATATTACAGTACTTTCTACTTGTATAAAAAACAATATTATTATGCGTACCTATTTCCTCTTTTCTTTTCTCTTTTGACAAGTCAAAGTGGAGAAAGAAGTGATATTATATGAAGATTATACCTCAAGGGTGTTCAAATAGGCTAGAAAATCTAGACAGCAATGAGTTAAATTACCTAAGAACCAATAACTAATAAAATTAATAAACATTAGAGAGTGTCGTGATGTATATCAAGCTGTCAACTTTTGCCGAGGGAATCAAGTAATACTTATGCTATGTAGAATAGATCACAACAAATTCATGATCACATCACCAACAATACTGAGCCTTGTTTAAGAGATACAATGTAGTCTACTCAGTGGAATTCTTCTTCATATCCCCTAAATATGAGACCATCGGACTAAAAGGCAAGTTAATCTCTGCTGAAATGGTAAAATGGAATTATATAATGTATTTATTAAGTTCTTGAAGGAAAAAAATCTGTACCACAGAATGCAAAGTACAGCTCTAACAACCGTTTTTTGGGTAGAAATTCTATTGTAATTGTAAGCAAACATTGAATTTTACCGGTAAATGTAACTGAACCCATTAATGTAATGAAAATGAATGTGTAAAATGGTTTAAAATGAAATGAAAATGAGGCCGCTAGTAACCCAAGAGTGAGGTTGATGCGACCTAAAATAAGCACATTATCTATCTAACTATCTATCTATCTATCTATTGGTCTCTACCATCAGTTAGTGTTACTCCCAAAGATTTATACCTTTACTTATTCCTATACTAGTCTCTAAATCATAGGGCATACCCCCATCACCATTTATTTAAACTTTTGCACATTTTTTTCTATTCTCCATTGTCCATACTCTTCACCAACACACTGAATATATGTTTCATCTTCATCTTCAGTCATTATCGTCTGGTCGTCTGCAAATTGTAGACCAAACAATGACTTATTGTCTATTTTTACACCCATACTTTACATTTTCTTTTTCATTATTTTAAGACTTTATTAATGTATATCTTAAACAAGGTTGGAGATATATAGTACCGTTGCCGAAATTCTTTATTTAGCTGGAAGTAGTCTGGTAGACATTTTCCCACTTTTACTTGACTTCGGTTATCCTTATGAAGTTGTTTGTCTACGTTTATATATGTTGTTGATATTTCTCTCTCTTCTATTGGTCATCATAATTCATTTGTTTGTACATTTTCATAAGCTGTTCTCAGATCTATGAAAATTATGTGTAGTTCTCTTTCCCGCTCAACTGTTTTTCCTATCAGTTGTTAGAAACACAAAATATTTCCAATACTGGATATTCCTAGCTTAAGACAACTTTGCTCTTTTGAGTCTGACATTAGAATTTCACTTCTATTCTTTAGCACACGTCCATTCAGTCTAACCAAACATGAAGTCACACTTATCTCTCTAGAATTATTACAATATTTTTACGACCTTTGTTGTAAATTGAATTTCGCTAATTTCCATATTTATGACATTATTTCTCCTTTTAAAATGCTATTGAATATTTTGTAATTAATTCCAAAGCTATAATAAGATAACGCTAAACAAGTTTTATGGATACACCTCGAGACCCCGGTAATTTGTTATTTTTCATGTTACTTACACCTGCAGTCGTACATAATCTATTCCCTAAAATCCAGTTCTATATTCTGTCAAACTATTTTCATAGTCTTTTTGCCATTTGTCACTACCAGTTGGGCCTACTAAATGCCATTTTGGGGTAGTATTCAATTTCATGGAAATGTAATATTTTCCATGCCTCTCTGGGAGGTACTAATACACTTACCTGTCCTTCTCTATCAAATACTTAATTTTGTTGTATTCTCTTGTGTGTAAATCTGTCTTTTAAATCATTTGTTGAAAGCCATTTCAAATGTGACTTTTTCATTTCTTCTACTAAGTTCTTCATATAGTCTGTCTCCCACAAGTGTTTAGTTTTATATTAACATTTTCCCTTTCCCTCACTCTGAGGTGATTTCTGAACAACAAGGAATAATGTGCCACCTTTTCCCTCACTACCTGCATTTCACAAGATCTGGTTCTGTTCACTCTCTTCTGCTTAAAAAGTTTCAGTTGTCAAAAAAAAAAAACAAGTGAGGAATGCAATCTTCTAACATTTAATTGGCGTGGTAAGTTTTTATCACCATCTTCATTTCTGAGATTTGTTCTGCCGAGTCTTTTTAATCCAGTTTCTCCAACTACGATATTTTGTCATCAGAGTTTGGAAATCTCTTGATGTGTAGAAACCACAATTGAAGACCGTGGCCATTTTAAACTTGTATATGTGTTTACGTTGTATAGAAAATGTTTCTATAGTCTCATTGTGTTAATATTTCCCCTATCTAGAAACTTCATATAAATCATTTGTGTTTCAGAGAGTGCCTTGCGGATGAGTAGCAACCTGAATCTCTGCTCCCACCACATTCTCCACTTTATTGTTTGTTCCCGTTCATTGAGAGAAAACAATTTTATGCATGGTGAGTATTCAAAGAGAGAAAACATTTTTACTACATATTTTATAACTTCTTTTGGGAACTGGTAGAAAGGCTAATATTTTATATAAAAAATACTTCCAATGTGCATTCGATTGTATATTTTAATTTATATTCGAACATATTTTATATAGTTTAGAAAGTATTCTATATCTACAAATTGAACCGGGAACAAGCTGTAAAACTTTAATTACTTTTTACTTTATATAACTTTATATTTACTGAGAAACTTTATTTTACACAATCTTAATAAAGCAGGAACTAGAATTCTAATAGTTTTTCACGAAACTTATCTTAAGTGTTCGCAGAAGCACATCGATGTGTTGGCAAAGGCACAGTACTGCGCGGAGTTCGTGATTTTGCTGACGAGCTGAATTAATTATTACCTTTGAACCGGTGAATGTGAAGTTATGACTGATAAGTCACTAGAGATTTTTATTCGCGCGGAGGCATTATCAAAATGGGTTATTGTGACCCTCACCGTTGACAGATATTTCTGCAAATATTCCGTAGTTTCTGTACCTAGTGTATTCTAATAATCTCTCATAATTACGAAGCGATAGATATCTCTTTGCTGGATCATCAGGAGGTGTCAGCAGCTAGTAATAAACTCGCAGCATCTATGTGTTCTGCGACACCAAATTAATTACCGTAAGTGAAATACTTCAACACATGCAAGCAATTCTGATTGAAGCGCTTCTTTTTGATCACCCTGTACATTAGCGTTATGAATCGCGGACGTGACCCTCATTTCTGGAAATGAGTAGAAGTATACGTCGTGGATGGAGTACGAATAACGTAAACGAACGTACAAGATTCTGATGCGCGTGCACTCTGACGAGGGGAATCTACGTCATTCCCCTCCCCGTTCGATTTCTGCCCCCTCTCTCTACTTCTGGTATTTACGTTTGTCTTCACACTTTACAAAGGGTTTCTACGAAACAATTTTCGGGTTATTGTGAGAAATAAATATCGGGATGAGACAGCAGTATAGCTCTAAAGGTCACAGTAAGATGGCCGAAACGTCAGCACAATTGACCGAGACGAGGCTCATCCCGGATAGCCAAGAATGTATTGACTCTGGCCGCGCAAGCCTACGAACGCATATTGTGAGAAGTATTGGACGTCTTGATTTTCACACCGACTAAATTAACACTCCAGTACTCGCTAGCTTATGGATGGGCTCAATGTTGTCTTGTTTTGTAGCTAATCCTTGGATAAACTGTTTGTGCAAGCAGGTTAATATATTGTATTTTTAAGCTGTAAGAAATACATTTTGTTTTTTGTCGAATGCGAAAGTGTAAAATGATTCAAGCTGTGGTTTAACAAAATTACATGGAAGATCAGCACATCTTGCGCCTATCTCCGTAGCTTTTGACTCATTCGATGGAGATGACGTGATGATGACGCTCGGCAACTTCGCTCACTCTAGTCACTGAGGGGCCTTACTCATAAAACTAGGGGTGATACACGTTGTCTTAGGGTTAAGATAATGAGACTGTTGCAAAAGCATTCGACGTTCACGTGCACTATGAACTCTTGCGGTAACCAAATCAGACTTCAGAATTATAGCAATCGCAGGAGATTTGCGCAAAAAATTGCATGAAAAGAAAATATTATTTTCTCTATCAGGATCAGGAAAACGTTTCTTGAAGGCTTAACCCTTCTGGTGGAAGAGGCGCCATGCAACATAGCATAAGTGTACACTTCCTCCAAATTTCTACAACATCCTATATAATTCTCCGGCGAATCCTTATAACCACTTTAATGTGTAGTGTGTAGTCTATTCATAGTTTTATTCTAATGTTTAAGAAAAGGGTATAGACATCTGACTGTATTTTTTTTCTTATTTAAAATTTCCTGTTTATTTTACTTGCTCCTTTTACATCATAATTTGGTATTTGTTGAGAGATCATATTATTTATACAAATATTTGATTAAAGCATTTTATTGTATTATTGAATGTATTGATATGGGTTATGTAATAGTATTGAATGGAAATACTGTATGGCAAATGTCCACTTTTAATTACTGGGATGTGAAGTAACTTTTGACGACGACGTCACAAACATATTGAACAGGTTTAAACATATTTATGGCACAATTCATAAAACCCTGGTACATAAAACAAGAAAAGAAACCATATTTAAGTCTCATAACACGATGTCAGTACCAGTATATGTAATATGTTATATGTAAGCAAGACCTTGATCCTTTTAAAAGAGAAATAAATATAGTGAGAGCCACAGAAATGAGATTTCTTAGAGCTTTAAAAGGGTGTACTCTAGATGACGAAATGAGGAGTGAAGAAATACGGAAAGAGTTACTGATATTTTATCTTGAAAAGATCAGTTACACTAAAATTAATAGGTGTAGTCATCTGGAGCGAATGAGCAGAAGTCAAATTCCTCGACTGGCTAGGGACTACAAACTAGCCAGACGAAGAAGTATCGGTTGCCTGAGAAGAAGATGGTTCCGGACAGACAGCCACGATTAATCCATAAAATGAAAGAGAAGAAGAAGCATTGTATTGTACAGAACGTGATATATCTTCTTTTTTCTACTTTCCGTAATATTTTTATAATCTAAGGGTAAGGCTTACCAATACTCCGCGTCAATAAAATCGTCCTTCTGGTGGGTAGCGGGTTAAAGTGTTTGTAGTATATGGTATGTTAATTAAATAAAAGACGTTTTTAATTGTAGATATGGCAATATTAGTTTGACAATTTTAATATTGTTAATAAAATTATAAGGTTCTTCAAAAATGAGTTTCATCGGCAATCTTTCTGACATATTAAAATCGTACTGAAATTGTGACAAAGAGATTTCAATTACGAAATAGGAATTTTAGGATTTGCACATTTTAAAGAAATAAGATTAAATGTGATCTGCATTCTTTGCATATTTTAGAATAGCAGTTTTTAACACTTCAAAATCAGCAATTGAAATACAAAATTTATGTATGTGGCATTGTTAAGAGCTGAAGCTTATTATGCGCATTATTATTGTTTCACAAGAAAAATAATTTAATATTAGCGTTCACTTTTAGAGAATGTTTTCCTTTTTGTGTTTGCATGCTTTCTCTTCTTTAACGTTGAAAAGAGAACATACACATTATTTTGTGTATACATTCTGCATTTTGTATTTGCCAAGTAAAAACGTTAAAAATTCTTACATGTGTTGCTGTCTGTAAACATACAATGATCTTGTGTGATAACATAACCGAAATATTTCTTATCAAATTTCAAGATCAACAATGCACGATTTTCTTAGTCATTTTCATAGACGTACAACACTACTCAACTACATAAAAATGTAAATATCCGTCTCACTTCGTGCTCACATTTACCCAGACTTACATTATGCGCTGGCACGGACTCTCACACATCGTGCGTCATAGCCTGCGGTTCCAAAGCGCAAAAGTGCGCCTGCATTTTATTACAAACAAGAGCATACAGGAGGGTGCATACGAGGTGCGATGGGGGACCGCCCCGCAGGGAAACTGCTTGCCCAGTCTACTGATCACACTGCTCTGAAATTCCCCATGCAGTGTAACCTGAGCTATACCGTAAATAAATGCACATGTTTAATGATTATAATTTATGCGCACCTGCACACAACTTACCTACAAGCTACGAGTCATACAGTCCTACTCAAATTATTGCTCGAAAAAAAAATACTTTATGAGTGGAAGATACTTGAGACAGTGATACAGGTAGTTTCATAAAGAAGGGCGTTAAAATATTACTTCTAATTCTAATGAAAGTATATCCATTAAATGTTTTAGTCTACATAGAAGTACCCTTATTGCTAGAAGATTGTGTACACAGCATTTCATAATTTGTGCAGTTTTAACACTATTGATGATTATTTGAGATTAAACCTTTATCATTTAATTGTTCATTATTTATTATTGATGATATCTACCTGCTTATCGAACTTTACATCTGACTTCAGTAAGAAGGGCTTACGAAAAAATTCCGTTCAAATCACATGAAACTTACCATTAAACGAGAAATAAATGTCATAAACAAGTCATAGACCGTAAATAATAATTTATTTCTCGTACCTCTATATTAGAAGCGAGAATTGAAAGTCTTTCCTTAATCGTTCACCCTATTTTTCCTTAATAAGAATGTAAGAATGCCGGTTTTTGGATATTATTAATATATTTTACAAATTATACTATAAAATATACTGTCAGTACTAATAACAAGCAAATATCCTATGTTCTGAGTATTCTTCGTCACTGGTCATCACTTTGATTATTTGTTGTGTATGGGAGGGAAGCTTGGAAGATTTTTCTGACTTCCGTTCTATCTGCCGAAAATTACCTTTAATTATTAAAACGTATACTACTCGTAATTAAATATGAATTACATTTTCCTGTAATATTGTACTTTTGTTTACATTATTTCTCGGTATTAGGGTATTAATTTTTTTTCTTATGTAGTAAATCAATTTTAATAAAATATTGGCAGTTTGAATATTGCGGTCGGAAACGTTTCACTTACAAATTTTATCTTTCCAAACATTTCTTGGTTATTTAATTGTTGTGTCAAAAAAATCTGCAATGTGTAATTATATGAAAGAAAACTATGCATTTCCATGTAAGAAAACAGAACTCATTGCGCTAGAAAAAATGTAGCGGAGTGTGTCCAGTACCCAAGACAAAATTATGTAACTGTAATAGATAATAACTATTAAAACAGACACTTCAGAATTTTTTTAAAACGTATTAATTCGACCTTGCGATTCTAATTGCGGTGATTAAAAAAACCTCGGGTCGATATTTGTTAAAAATTCTTATTTTTGTACAACAAAACAATTTAAATTTCACCTCGTTGGTTGAGAATTCCGTTCTTCCTTTAGGTATAATGGAACCTTATTGCCATTATTCATAATAATTTAGAGAGCATTATCTTATATAATGCATTTGTTTGGATTATCATTGCAGTTCCCTTGATATTTTGCATAAGAACTATGTTTTTATCTCTAGTTATTCCCTTCCTTTGATGTGAGCACAACACAAGGAGAAGTTTTCCTTCCTCGCTGGCCGAAGTCACATGTAATTTTTACTGTTTTTGGTGTGAAATTAAACAAAAGAAATAATATAAATTGTTTTCGTGGAAAACAGCTCAAAGTAAAGGCTTGAATGAAAATTTTCAATTATTCAAAATACCTAATGAGAAATTATCATTAAAAACTAGAAATGAGCGTGAAAGAGAACATGTAATCGAATAGGAAAAATCTATTACATTGAATATAATATTTCTATTGTTGGAGAAATAACGTTTTTCGCTGTTATTAAAATTATCTAACTTGCTAGTTACAATTTTTGTCGATATTTTCTACAATTACCACATTGCAGCAAAATGGAAATTTACATAGAATTATTGAGTTTTGTATACCTCATAAAAGAGTAGGAGACATTGTATACTATGATCAATTATCCTTCTAAAATCTCTTACCCGTAAAAAAAGACTGTACAAAAATCACTATCTAGAGTCATATAGCGTACGAGTTTTAGCCATCTTGAGCATGTTGCCACTTACAGGAAGGATTTGTTCCGCATATATTCATCCAGGTGCACTAGCTCCAGTACGTTGAAAAAACCGTAGGGGTATGAAGGCACGATGTTACGAATCATACAGTCCCAATTCCACTTTTGAATCTCGCAGTTTATTTTTCCACTGCAATGGATTCGATGTTTCATGGCAATATTTACCGGCAATTTCGTCTTCGTGTAACCCCCACCGCCAGGCTCTGAGCGTTCCGTGTTACGAATCACTCCCTCCAAACTACATCGCGTGAGTTGTGCATATAAAGCAAGACGGCATCAAAATGCGGCTGGGAGGGGGTCGCTTGTAGGTAGTTTCTTTGTAAAGGTTTTGTGAAATGTGAATATGTAGGATTAATATGAAATATTATTTCCATTATGTTCCATTTTTCAGACTAATTAGAGGATCTCAACATTATATCTGTCAGATCAACGTTCTAAGTATATCCTGGCGAATTAAGAAATGTGGATGTTTTTTTCCTGAAAGGTTACTTAATGAACGACGTAACGAAGTTACAAACGGATCTAAATACCTTTGTATCACAATTGGGTTAATTTTGATTTCTGTTGTTTACAAATCGTCGAGACGGGTGTAATAATTTGTATGTTGTATATAAAAAAATAGAAGAAGGAAAAGTGTTTCCATATTTACTTCTTTGAATTTTTTTTTCAGTTTGATCTGCATCCTTGAGTTACTGATATTATTAATTGGATTGTTGGTGAAGTAGATACCTTTTTTTATTTGATAAATAAATAGAGATATTGTCAGGTATCAATATTTTAATTCAACTAATGATCATTTCGATCGCGTAGCGATCATCCTCAGAGCTTGCAGCTTCTGGGCCGAAAACAAAGTTCTGCAGAACTCGCGATCGAAATGATCATTAGTTGAATTAAAATATTGATACCTGACAATATCTTTACTGATATTAGTGCTCTTTACTGTATTCACAAGTCAAGTTTGTTTTCTCATACTTGAAAGAGTGTAAATATTATGCATTTTACTGAACATATTGATTCAAGAGAATCTTTGAAAAAAGAGTTTGAAAATTCAAAGGAAATACAAACACATTTTCCTTAGTAGTAATCTGTTTGCAATGATTAATTATTGCATGACGCGTACCTGCAATCGAAATCTGCGGCCATCCGTAAATTCAGTTAGCTAAATAGTTGTTTTTAAGTGTCTGGGTAAACAAAAGTAAATAATTATTTGAAAAAAATATGTAAGCAAAATGTCCTAGTTAAAAATATCCTAAAGATCTTTAACTTGTTATTTTAAATGTTTAAATAATATGTTAACAAAAATTATATTTACATCATAGGAAAATACATCTTTTTAAGATAAATTTAAGTTTAATTTAATTTTTCTGAAGAAAAAGGTAATCGCGCAAAAAACTAATATTATTGCGCGCATGATTTTTCGTAATAAATAATTTTTCACGAACAGTAGCATTTCTGAAAAGGGATTAAAAGATAAAGAAAAAATACGAGTAAATACTTTTCAACCCTAGACCTTATAAAAAAGTTTCAAATGGATAAAAAATAGTGATGCGTTGTTAGTGCACAATTTGATATGCCGAAAATAGAGTAAATAAACTTAAGAAACAAGTGTGTTAATTAGCTTCTTAGGAACTAAGAAGTGAGTAAGTCGATATAATACAAGACTTCTTAATGTAGATTGTGTTACTATATACCTTTGAAAGTCTTCTTCCTCAGTTCTTATTAAGAATTTTTTCTAGAAACCACAAGGGCTCTAAGTAATGAATTCGAAGGAAGGGTTTATCACGACATTGCAAAAATGGTATTACGATGTACAGAAACTTTAAGTCGTCAATTTTTGTTGATTACTGGAAGACATTTTCCCCTTGTCTTGCTTAAGTATGCAATAGACAGCTCATGTGTTAAATTTTGAAATTATTTTTAAAAGAAAAGTAGTTTTACTTAGAGTATGAAACTGGAAACTACGTTTGAAAATTAAGTATTAAAAGACAACACAGCTAATAACTTTAACTTTAAATCTCAATTTTGTGGTGTCGAATAATTCCTTAGGGGTTATATTCTTCTGGAAGGTATTCTGGTATATCAATTCGTGCAAGTAAATAATGGTTAATTTTAGGTTTATTGTCACATTAGTGATAAGATCGGATGGTATCCCACTGAGAATATTATAGAAAAGGATTCTTTTCATGATTTCCTGTAATATCTGAACATTAAGAATTGGGTGAAAAAACTATATTTTGAAAGAATTGTACAAACATGTGCATATTTACTAGGACAAAATAATTTATTAAGTAAATACTATGCGTAAATTTGCATGAAATATCTTTATGCATTCAACTACTTTTCCAAATAAAGTAGTCGTTATACCATGTAGTAGTAGTAAACTCACTAATACCACATTAACTCAATGATATCACGAATTTTATTTAAAATCTACATTTTCATCTATTTTGTTTACTTAAAAATATGTTATTTATTAATAAAAACACGTGTGAGTGACCGTTTCCTGACTAATGCGTTCTTCGGATCAATACCACGTACCTACACAGGATTAGATTAATCCGGTAGTGGTATCACCCGTTAAGTGGGGTGACGAGGTAGTCGCTCAAAGGAATGCATCCAAGGCGTTTGTATCTGCATTCCTTAGCATAGTTGACCTTCACAAGATCACCCCTCGGCACAGACCCCCGTCGGCATCGTCGAACATATCTTTCGCCCCTTCGCCCCCCTCGCCCCCTTACCCTCTACCCCGCGACCCCTGCCCCCTCGGCCCCCCACCACCTTGACCCTCTCCCCTCGCCCTCGCCCCCTCGCCCCTCGTCCCTGCCCCTCGCCCCCTCGTCCCCTTCGCCCCCCTCTGCCCCTCGCCCCCTCGCCACCTCCCCCTCGCCCCCTCGCCACCCGCCCCATCGCCCCCTCGCCCCCTCGCCCCCCTTCAGCCCCCTCGCCCCCCTCGCCCCGCTCGCCCCCCTCCGCCCCCCTCGCCCCCTCGCCCCCTCGTCGCCCCTCGCCCCCCTCGCCCCTCGCCCCTTCGCCCCGTCACCCTTCCCCTGCCACCTCTGCGCCACCGGCCCTCTTGGCGCCCCGTCTCCTCACTCACTCACAGCCATCGCCTCGTGTCCCTCGCCGCATGGGCCCTCTCCATCCGACTCCTCAGCCTCCTTGCTCCTGCCCCCCGCCCATCAACTTTCGCCGATTCCTCTCCCCCTTCTCCCAACATCCGGCCTCCACCCCTTCCATTCACCTCGCCTCAAACCCAGCTCCCTCTCCCCTTGCCTTCGCAGGCACTGTTTCCTGTCCTCTTTTATGGCTCCCATGGCCCACTCGCCCCTCCCAGCCGTCTTGCCTGCCCCGTCAGCCTTCCTTTTACCCCGCCCCCCCGCGATCTTGTTTTGTCTCCCCATCTGCGCAATCATTCTGTGTCCCCCCGTACATCCTACCGCTTCCAGACACCCCACTCCCGGGACATCCTATAACTCCAATTACTCCGCCGGCTAATCTTTGTCGTCCCCCCCACCCGTCGCCATACTCCTGTGGGTACCCTAATGCGAGCCGCATCTGGGGGCCCCGATTGGGGAGCATGTCGGCCATGACGCAATTTTCGGACACGTTTCCCGCTCTCGTTCTCATCGAGAAGGGCGGATTTTCACAAAGATGTCTTGAAACTCCCACTTTTGTAGGTATTTTTGTCATAACCTGAACATCCTTAAGTCATAGAGGGCATATTCTTAAACTGTTGCTACGATTTTACAAATTTACGTTAATTGTTACCCGGTTGGTTTGTCGCCAAGTGGTATGTGTAAACATTACTAAATCATTCTGGGACTGAAAGGCATGTAGTATTGATGACGTTAGCTTGAATCGTTTCTGGCTGCATAATTTTTTCTATGCAATTAGACACCACTCTGATCATTAAACAGGGAAAACCAATATTTTATTTTCAAATAAACGAAATTTACTTAATTCACATTTTCCTGTATATTTCAAAAAGACAAAAATATTGTCGATAACTAGTAATTTCTTCAGCTTTGCGAGTAAAATCAGCTAAGTATAGCGTTTTTTAGAACAGTTTCCTTTATCCATCAAGCAATAGTGAGATTGGCTCTTCGTTTCTGCTTCTGTCCAAAATGTAGCTTCACTTAGCGCCACGTGTTGTTTGAGCTCTTCTACGCTAGTTATAGTGGAGTAGAGCCAAGCGTCTGTAGTGTTGCTAATTTTGCCACTACAAGAAAATTAATACTTGTGGTTTACCGATGCAAATTTAGCATTTTATTGGATAACTAGTAGCATTTTCTAGTTTTCCAAATGTTTCTAACCACAATTTGTTGGTAATTTTATTCATAATTCACTATATATATAGTATCATAGGTAAAAGGGTCTCTTAGGGATTCTGTATTTGAAGAGAAGCTGCACAGATTATACTTCCTTCAACAGTCCACGCTTAAATTTCTTCAAACTTTTCGATGAACTAAATTAATTAAAATCAAATCTAATCTTGGACCATCCGCCTATACAACAGTTATATCAGGCCTTACTGTAAGAGCCGTCGCTACTAAAGCGACACATTGGTCCCGGATGAATGGGATCGTACAACACGCTGTCGATTGATTCAGCCTCCGAGGAAAATGGGCCTGTTGTGCAGGGATCCGTAAAGCGAAGTCCAAAGCGCTTGCCAAATGCAGCTCTCGTGAGTCTCGACGATTGATTGCTGGCGTAACATTTCGACGCGCGCATTCGGACGCAAGGACAGACGCTTGGACAGAACGTTTTTCCTTTTATATGGCTATATATACGAACAAAATAGTGTGACGTCATGGATACTCCAGGCGACCACAGCACAGAGCTTCGTATAACAAAAATTTATTAACAAAGAAAACAAACAGAATATATACACTTAATATCTACTTACACCCTACTCTGATAGACCTAGCTATCCCCTGACGCGGGAGCGATTCCAAACCCGATTGAAATGGTTTGATTGTGCATCGCACTGCCTATTTTGAAGCGCGCACAAAGGCCTAGCTTCCCGTGACCGGATGTCAGCCTGGCGACACAAAGTCGCGTTCTGCGTACCAACGGCTGGTGCCTCGACGCAGGAGCCGATCTTATCCGATTGAGAACTCGGCGTGAATCGTGGCACTCAACCACTCTTCACCTCGGAGCAGCACACAGCATGCTCCCCCGTGCCGCAGTCACCTAGGAACATAAAGTCCGCAGGCTTCGATCAACTAGTGACCGCGAGCCTGGCTCGACATAGCCGTCGTGGCGCCAAGGTTTTGTGCAACCGCACGGGTTCTCTCCACTTGTCTCAGAACCCACCCACGGGCTCTGTACATCTGTTTAATAGGCGAGGCCCACGTGACCTACTACGTCACGCTACCCCCTCGCTTGTTATAACAGTGAAACGTTTCATATTAAGACCGAGATACTCCCAAAGCCTTGTGTCTCCCGTTTCCGCGTTCTTCCCTTTACGGAAACCCCCTTCTTCTTGTGGCGAGGCTAATCCTCTTCCAAGCGTCCCCAAATAGATGCCATGGGGCACGCTGGCTAATACGTTACAATAGGTATATTATAGGAGGAATAATTTTGCTCAAAGTTTGCTATAAAATAATAATAATAATAATAATAATAATAATAACCCATAATAACCCATTCACCTAAGACATTAGTTATTTAAGAAATGCATAGTAATATAGAATATCATATATTAAAACCAAAACTTATTTCCCTGTAGCCTCTCTATTGTTTAGTACTGCTAACACTAATTATATAAATTATTTTCAGTATTAGTTTCATTATTGGTTACTATTATAATTAATACAACTGTTATTAACTCAGCTTTCCATGTAATCTCCATAAAATATTATTTACGGATTGTAACGTAGAGTTCTTATCGCGATTTTGAAAATATCTTTGATTTTTATTTTTTTAATTTTTTTTTTTGCTTTCATGTTTTCATATGGTTCTTCTTCTTTTATGTAGGTTGTGCACCTATTTTTCTTCACGCTTCGTCTCTCGGCTTTACTAGAAGTTGATTTCGTCAGTAATTGTAATATCGTAGTCAGTAGAGTTATACCTCTGTAGTTGTTAGGGTCTTTTCTCTTTTATTTTTTAAAGTCGGTTTTGTAATCCTGATAATATATAATTCTCTGTCGTTTCAAGTACATCATCCCTGTTGTCATCTATATTTACATTTGGGTTTCCTTGGATTTCTTTCTTGGTCTCTTGACATAACTGTTGAGAACAGTTTTCCTATGAGGACATTTCAATCGTATTTATTTTTACAGCTTCATTTATTTCATTTTATTCTATTCCTTAACATCTCCCATGTTCCTTGCAGTAACATACATCCTATGCAGTTGCACACCAGACGACCATCCTATAAGTTTGTTGTTTTATAGCGTAGAAGTGTTATTTTGTTTTCCTCGGTAACATATTTAACATCATTAGTTAAACAGGGTGTCTTGTATTTAATTTTTGCACACAATTATATCTTCTTTTTTATTGCTTCTTTCGCTTCTTTTAGTAGATTTGTCTTTAATTTGATTAACCCTGATTTTATGCTCTCTTCTCTTCTGATAGAGTTTGTGTTTATCTTCTCGATTAGTCTTTACTGATATAGTTCTCTTGTGCTTTCATTTTATAATGATTCTATAGTATATTTCTCAGTGTGTTTGTGCTAGTTCTTCAGCTTGTCGATGTTTTAATCTTATTTTACTCAAAATGCATGATCACTATGTTTGCTGAGTTTAATGTTCGCAAATCTAGTATTTCCGTTGGCATAAAATGTATATTTGTTATTACATAATCAATCACTGACTGCCGCCCTTAAGAACAAAAAAATGTATACTTACACATAAAGCTATGATTAAAAAAGGTATTATTAATACGTAAGTTATTTTGAGCACAGAAATCAATTAAGGTCTCCATTATCACTGCTAACATTCTCATAGATTCGTTGTTATACTCCATCCAATGGATTATTCCCCACTCGTGCATTCAGATCGGCAGATATTAGGGTATATTGATATTCTGGTTTTTTGTCTATTAGATTCTGTAGGTATTCATAAAAGGCTCTTCATTTCTCTAGGTTTGGCCATAACTGGAACATACATGCTAATGATATGGATACATATTTCATTTACTTTTATTTTTGTTCTGAATAACTCTTCCTTAACATAATCTATTTCCTCTATACATTGCTGATATTATTTGTGTAAGAGCGTTCCTACCCCAGCTGTAGCTCTTTCATCTCTACTTCGTCCACAATAGATCACGATGTAGTCATTAATGATTTCAGTGCATTTACCTTTCATTTATGTTTCTGATATGTTACATACATCCAACTTCTTATCTTCATCATTATTTCCTGACTTTTTCTATTCCAAGTTTTAACATTCTTCGTCCCTATTCTCATTACTTCTTTTTTCTTTAATCGTTGTTTCCTTTTTCCCCTTTCGTCATATTGAGTGAAGTTCCGAGGCTTTGCGTAGTTATCCGAGCAGGGTTTTGTTTTTACTCAGGAAGAGAGCTAACCTGCCCTGAAACCCTCCTACTTTCTCCGGGCTTGGTACCGACACTGACAGCTACTGAGGTACTCTATCCCGTACTTGCGCTGTTATTTCCATCATTTCATTCTGTGTTTTAGTTCTCCCTTGTATGGGCAGTATACTGTCAAATTACTTGTCTTCTACCGAAGAAAATAACTACCATACGTACATATATATATATATATATATAATATATATATATATATATATATATATATATACACAAACCGTTTGAATTTTGAAAGTACCTTTTCTGACCTTAGGACTATCATCTGCCAATTAAGTTTTGCGAATTAGCGGTTGCTGTTACAAATTTCCCTTTACTCATCCAAGATACTGAAAGGTACTTGAGATTTTATAGTCTTGTTGTGTGTAGTGATGATGCATTTGACCTTCCTTTGCTGCGAGCGGGCACCACGAGTGGATTCGTGGTGATGAAAGCGGATTAATGGCAGGTTTTCGTGAGTTCTTCAGATTCTCCGGTCTTTTATTCCATCCCCTTCTCCATCGTTATGCCTGTTATATCCCTCATAAAATCCACTTCTATCACCACAACTCATTACAGACGCGTTGGAGAGGACTCGTGGCATAATATCTAACGCATACGTCTTCCACACCTGGGGCGTTATTCAAACCCAGCCCGGCCCGGGTTTTCTAATTTTCGCTTCCTCCCATTCCCCAATTTCTCCATCGTCATTATCGATTGCATCTACTTATTAAATAATCATTTATGAGTGTCAATAACCTTAGTATTTTGTGGGCTACTAAAACCCACAGAACTAACAATCACGTCCTCAAATTCTATATCTTCAGCCTCGCAATCCCAAAACAGGTGCCGTATCAGCTCATGTACATTTTGTACAGTGTACTAGATTAGGCGTCATGTTCCACGCCCGACAAGCCAGCTCTGGGAGATGCAGTTTCTTCAAGAGCGCTCATTGCCGCAAACAAACCGCTCTCGCATGTTGCTTGTTGAAATGTTGACGCTGCTTTGTTCGCAGTTGGGAGGATAATGAAGTAGGTAGTAATAGTGACGCCAATGTCTAGAAGATTCGTCAAGCGAGATTTGCCTCTGAGTGCCTAGCATTAAGAGCCCCACTCACTTTGAAGAAGCCGGGCCTGTGCCTGTTGTAAATATCTTGCCCATTGCTTCCACAATGGAATAACTAGTAAGAACGATGCGGCGCCGATATCATATTTACTTTTGTCAAGTTTCACATCCAAGCGTGTTTGGGGCCCTTTGGCCACGAGTTCTAGACAGCGCCATCCGAAGGCTCAACCATTTGAACATCATACACGAGTTTCAGCTACATTAGTACCATTGCCTCATGTACAAAATATTTATAACATAACAAGAGGTAACCCGTCATTTTTGACTCTAACAACCTCTCAAATTAAACATCGTTCCAATGAACAGTAAAATACAGTATAAATTATTAATTATAAATTTCAGATTTGTTTTCATTTTAAAATATACTTCTTTTTCAGTAACAGGTTCTCGAACCGGGATCTACGATCCTCTAGAGGAAGGTTAAGCGACTTTAGGGAGGTACTGAAGAGAGCAGCAGTGTAATTCTGAGCTGCTTTTCATTCTTGCCACTCTTTACCACGTTCCATGAAACATGGAATTTAGTTCCTGTGATATTTTTTACATACGTTTTACACACTTTGTTTTCGGAATTTAACAGTGTAACGCATCTTTTATGTACTCAGAAATTATCTCTTTAGTATTACCCTCTGTGTCGGTGGTATTTTAATTATACCCATGCTTCATTTATTCCTTTTTGCCTTATTACATTTATGTAGTAAAGATTAAGTACTGGATGAAGCAGCGGAAATCGCCATTTTTTTCGAAATTAAAACTAATATTCTGGTTTCCGGAAACGACATTTTCTGGTAACAAAAAAGTAATTTATAATAACGAAAAAGTAGATAAATTTTGTTTTCTATATAGTAATTTTCTTCCTCTAACCTACGTACCTCTGGTACGTAGTCAAAATTCATGTTTTGTTTATTCAAAAAATCGATTGATGTCATACCGTCAATATGTCTGTCTGTCTTTAGCCAAAACTAGCGCCTAAACCGTTCAGACGATTTTCTAAAGTTGGTATTCAAAATTGATCTGCATGATATCACGATTTTCACAGTTTGAAACTGATGTTTTAAATTTTGGGGATGTTTAACATGAAATTTTGACATTTTCTAAAGTCTCAAAATTGCTCCAAATATTTGGAATTAACTTTGCTCTCTGATAGCGTACCGACTTAGGTGGCTCAGGACATCAACTGATGTCTCTGCAGTGCCTCTGATAGGGAGGTCTTGGGGTTCGCGTCCTGTGGCAGAATTTTGGACATTAGCGAGATCGCTATACACGTCGAATTCAGCCTCTATAGCGCAGTAGGCAGCGCGTATGTCTCATAATCCTTTAATTAGAGAAAAATTCTAGCAGCCGGCTGCCCTGATCGGACGTTTGCCTTGTTTTTTTTTTTGAGCAGACCCCTAAAAAGTGGGCCACGGACCGCGCGCGATCTGCCTTTCCTCTTTCTTTTCCTATTCTCATCCCTTACGTAAACACTTCCACTAATATGCAGTACACTACCACACACTCCGAGATCCCCGTGAGGAGCTAAGAGATTCTCCTGGCTGAGGTGGTGCCCGGTTGTGGAAACGTCCGCTAGCCAGCGGTAGGTCGGTGCCGGATCTCTCCATACAGCTGGGGAAAGATCACCGCCCCCTCCCGAGTCAAAATCATGCATCACACTTACAGGACTAATGACTCTGGTAGCTGACGTGCCCAGAATCACTAAACAATCAATTTCTACTGTTAAATTAATGTTTTTTTAATAATCCTACACTATCACACTCATCCCGAGACCAGTCGGAATCTAAGAACCAGTCCCAGCGCGGACTGTGCTCCGCTGGTCGGAGAACGGAGTACGAACTGAGTACGTTTGCAGCTTCATGTAATATTATGTAATATTGCTGAGCTCTTACATATAATGCGAGAAAGTATGCTCTTTTTAAGTACCATAACTTTGCTAAATAGTTTTTGAACGACTTATTATTCGTAATATTTTTTTGTTAATTTAATAATTGATTGTAAATTTACATGCACTTGACATTCCCTTTACAAATAAGCACCAGTAGCTTTCCCTGTAACCAAGGTTGTTCGTCCTTTGCGCTCGTTACGGCAGGGACATTTAATCTCCCTGCCTGCACATATCTAGAGTTCCGAAGCATTCTAATTACCCTGCCATGCATTTGTCCCTCCCTTCTTATCGCACTCACTGAAATTGTGAAACCGAATTGTGCGATGCGAAAACTACAGATTTGTTCTGACAGATGTGCCAATAGCACCACATTTTATAGTGACCCGGTCGGTGTTTAATGTTTTATTTCTAATGGTGACATTCTATTCGAAAAATCTGTTTGGGTAGCAGATCTTCACCATAAAGTATAATCCCTAGATTCTGTCTTGGTTCAGTTGAGCAAATTTTATGATGCAGTCGTGAGAAAGCAAAAATTATGCTGCAGATAAGAGCCGTCAGAACTTGCACAACCAGTCGAGATTAACAGCATTGTACTGTGAGAACAATGACAGAAATGGATCAAATAGATCATTTGTAAGAGCTCAATCCATGAAATCGCACGGTTAAGGGCGTTCTCGGAGCTCAAACTCGAATCTTCTCAAGGATTAAAATACCTAATTGACTTTATAATTTCCAGTTAAAACTCATAATATGCCAAAAAAGATAGTAAATTCAGTTTCATAAAAAAAATTGATTCTGGTGTGAAGCGGAATGGACTGTCTGCGAATATACAATACGGAGAAAAGTGTAAAAAACGTTTACGTTTTAAAGAAATATTTTTATTTTATCAACTAATGTCCACTAATTTTACTGTTAAACAAACAGGATACAAATTTATGATTGAAGGTGTAAAAAAACAAATGCAATTTAAATGGAATTGACAATTTTTTACATTAAAAAATGGTCCAACACAATATTCACATTTTCTGTAGACATTTTTATCGCCATAATCAACACGGACCTTTTCCTTGTGTCTCCAACTCTTCGTATTATAGTGTCCTAAATTGTATTTCCTGTTGCTGAAATGTAAATAATCGATGCTATTCAAGACTTCCAACAACTAAAATCTCAGTATGCTACTTAGCTAATATTTGTAATATTGGGTTTCAAGTAGTGGTGCAAATTGATAGGGACATGAAATGATTTTACTTTCTTGCTACAGAATAGAAAGTTGATTAACGCTCGCGAAAAAAACATTTTTGGAAGAAAAACTCTTATTTCAGGGCTCTGTTAACGAAAAATTTGATAAATCCAGTTTGCTAAATTTAGAAAAAACTATCACATGTTGTTACTAGAATCCATGTTTTGAGGGTACTTGATACCGAAAAATCGAATGACGACAAAAAGACTGTCCGTCTGTCTGTCGGGCTGTGAACAAAACTAGCGACTACACTGTTCAGCCGCGTTTCTCCAAAATTAACATTATTCAATCTATCTAGTTGATGTCACGGCCCCTTGAATTTGAAATCGATATTTTAGTTTTGGAACTACTTTACATTAAGATCCTGGGACACTTTTCGAATTTTCAAAAAAAATGACTCCATAGTTTTCATTGAATTTTGTTGTTGTAAAGGACGTTTAATAAAATTTGCAGATCTCCTTTTCGTTGAAGACCATGATTTTTCGAAAATTGCAACAGTTCAAACTTGTTTCGGCGTATTTCTACAACTACAATTACGAAAATTTTTTCCCTTAGTGAAATCTGTTTCTTAGAGATAGATTTTAAAATAAGGTCACGTACGATATTTTGAAAATTTGAGTACTTTTCGCGTAATTTTGCGAGTGAATACGAGGGTGAAAGTACGAGCTGTTTTAGCACCATTAGTTTCATAGAGAGATCGTTCAGTTTGTCTGTAGTGCCTCCAGCGGCAGAATCATTCACTAACGATTTTCTTTATGGCGGAAGTCGTCAATCCTTTTCTGTTTCGTGGTTAGCTTAGGTACGATTCCTGAGAATTTGTATTTTGCGTAGAGTCGGGTTCGAGTTTTTGGCTTTACTTTATTTTATTGCCTCTTGCAAATATGTGGTTACTGAATCTCACTTCTGCAGCCAAGACTTCGATTTGGAGCGTTTTTTCTGCGCCTTCGCAGCCACAGCTATGTATGACTATATTACAATGATGATAGACTTTCTGATTTTCTCCTTATGCTTGATTAATACCAAAAAAGTATCAATAAAGAAGCTCACAACCGCACGTCGCAATTGAATGTAACCGGATGGCGCAATTCGGCAATTCATTTGTGCTCCAACAGAGCCCCTGGCGGCGTCTCGTGACAACTCGTCCAGAAAACACACAAACCGTGTAAACACGATTTATACCGTCTTGTACTTCTATTTGGGAATCTTGAAGTTCCTGTACAGCTTGTGTGAGAAAATCTATACGGAAACGCTACCGCGTAGAAAGGACTTACAAGATTATAGAAGCAGAGTATTGAATGTATGCGGTAGAGTATTGTATGGAGGAATTCGTGTTATTCGCTCGTTTTCAGAAATGAGCACAGAGGACGATGTCAGAATTTTCTTTTACCACCAGAGAGCACGTGCGTACAAGATGATTAAGCGACATTTCTCAGTTTTGTGTAGTAATAACAATTATTATTAAATATTTAAAAGATAAAATAATGTGTTTTAATATAATATATTAGTAGTATATTTATAAGAAATTAATACTAGTGTTATATATGATAATAATTGATCTTGTTCTCCTTCTTATTATCATTATTATTGTAGAGATGTATCTTAATATTAGAGATCTTCTTTTTCTGATTATTATTATTATTATTATTATTATTATTATTATTATTATTATTAAGATCTGTGCATGAAACTGAAACTGGAACAGTGTTCTTTGAATATCGTTGACATTATACCATCAGAAATATATGTTAACAGAGTCGTGTCTAAACGTTTATCAGAAATCAGTTGTGCTCAGATTTTCGTACATATATGTAGAGGATGCAATACGTTTATGTGATGTAAACTATTTCTTGTAAATTTTTAGAGAAAATGTATAAATTATTAACAGTAAGGTTTATCTCACCATGATTTATCGCATGAGGTACAACAAGAATTATCACCGAACCTTGGCATCACAACAAGGTGAAGGTTTTCATCGTTTTCGGAGATGCAGTGAAAACACAATTTATCGGCAAAATGCGGCTCTTATATGGCGTGTTAGTAGTCATAGCTGACCTGACTCCCCCCCCCTTCTGGACACAGAGTAAAAAGCTAACCTTCTTCTCGAAGAATCCAAGAAGAGTAAAACCATATCGGCCGTCCCCTAGTCCAATAAGAATCGAATCAGATGTTGGGATCTCTTGATATCCGGCGGAAAATGAATTCCAGAACACGAGATCTTTCTCTTGGCAACAGATCTGTGGACTGCAGAAAATGAAGGAGAATGTCAAATGTGGAGTGCTGAAGATAACATATTATAAGGGGCACCTGACTAAGCTAAGACACAAATCATAATTTCAAAAAATATACCAGTGTGCCGACTAAAACATCCAACCTCTGACATTACAGAACAGAAACTAGCTGACGAGAGAAACGGGTTATTGCGAAACAATTTTCTCTCCCAGTTGAAGATACAAGAACTTCAGCTCATAGAACCAGAAAGAATTCCTGACACACCAGAGAGAACGAACAATAACCTTAGAGACACTAGAGGTGCTAATACAGCAGACATTTCCTCGCAACATTATAATGTTATAGTTGTGAAATATAAGGTCAAAATTTGTGCCTTTCTTATACTTGAAATAGCACTTTATCTCGTAAATAAAAGAGTGTGAAAAATTGATTTTTAACTTAAATTTTAAATGAAAAATATATTTCTGGCGATAAATCAACTGTATGTAAGTAATCAGTGTACTTATGAAGATACACGCTGAGTATTTTATACTTAAAATATACGGCGTAAGTAGTATGCGAGAAAGAAAAAGAAAATTAAACTCTATAATCCACCTGTGGCGGCTTTCACTATAGCGCGTCCTTCTCAGGGCGCATTGTTAAAGATTGTCAGCCTCCGCATCTAGAGAACAAGCATTCAGTATGTGATCGAAGTAATAGAGTGTAATATAAGTAGTAATAATAATTTTATTATTATTATTGTTATTATTATTGTTATTATTAATATTACTATAACTCCACCTAAAGAGTACACAACCTGGTTGCTGATGGAGCTTGAGTAACCCCATGAGCTTGAGAGCTATGCCAGCGGTAGCCTAGCTACTGTTACGGAGTCCCATGCTGAATAGGTTGAAGGTGAGGGGTCAGAAGATGTACTCCAGAGGAGAGTGGGTAGTAAGTTGACAGGGCAGGATCATGAATCTTTTTGGTTCCTGTTATCGTCCCTTGGAGGGTACAAGAGAGAAACTAGGTTGGCAGACAAGGCGACTGATTAGAGTGGAAACGTGTGTTAGCCAGCAAAGGAGGCTGCCTTCCGCAGTCAGTAAATATCTCGTAAGGTGTAGTAATCCCGGCTGGCGATCGGAGGGACCATTGCTGGGCCATGCGGGGGATGTCCCGAGGCCTTTGTGGGTCGCAGTAACGGATAACAGGAAATAACATATGGGTTAAGTGTGATTTGTGAACTCGAATTTGCTTTCTGCGAAACTTCACTTAAAGCCAAGAAGCAAAATGAATTGTACAGAAAATGTAATAAATATTAACGTACCTTGTTCTACCAACGTTCCATACCCGCTCAGAAATCGACCTTGTCGACGTTTGTTTATCCCACGGATGTTAGTCCCAAGAACATAGTCGGCAATAGCTCAAAGCCATCGTCAGAGATGGACAATGGATGAATTAAAGGAGGTGATGTGATGCGTATAGTACCCAAAAGTGAAAAGTGGGTGCTCATAAATATAATTTGTTAAGATTTGGAGAGACAGGATACCAGAAATGAGATCTACTCTTGATTCAAAACAGTTTGCCAACCAACGACGAGACGTACTCACCAGTTGAAAATTCTCAGCAGTACATCTTGATGACATTTAGGGAAATGCGGAGTATGTTATTTTTATCGAACTATCCACAAGACGAACATTTAAAATCATCTAATATCCCTGAAATACGACGGTCCACACGAAGGCTCATCTCTTCCTTGTGAAACATCAGTCAGTGGTGAAAATTCATCTAGCTATCAATCACACGATAAGGACATGATGTCAACCTTCCTGCGACGCGAGATAGAACGAGTTCGTCTCCTTCCATTCGAATCTCGTGCACCGTTGAGGAGAATATACGAAAATGCTAAAGCAAAGAGAGTAACAGAAACAGCTCTTTCGTACATTAGCTGGTATATACCCCAGATAGAAATCTAGATTTTATCAATCACATAGTGACTGGAATGTAACTGGAAATATAGTATCTCAGATAATTTTGGGGCCAGCCAAGAACACCGACGGCCGGCAGTCAGACAGAGTACTATCTCCGTATCCCCTTAGGTGAAAAGAATTATGAAACAGATAGCCGATACTCGGTGTGAAATAATACTTTTTACCGAGGCATCTTCTAAATCAACAAATTCCTCTAAAGTTCATTGAAAAACACTCCGTGTTGAACAAAAATACCAAATTGAAAATGACAACATAATGCTAATGGTAGCTGATAACCTAACAGAAAAATCTAAGCATGGACTCAATTCATTAGACGTTTCACGCGTAGAGTAGATTTCCGTGCACAGAATCGGTTGTTTGAATCAGACGCGAAGAGATTCTATCGGAATCAGATCCACAAACCGATTGGCACTGTGATCATTCCTTCAAAAGATGGATTCGAAACATTTTGGACAGGAATCTAGGACCAAAGCAGATTTTACAACTAAGATGCATCATGGCTCCCGTCTGAAGTTGTCACTGCCGATGGACTCGTGGAAACTGTGGAACTCTTCATGAATTCTCGGAAGAGGATCTCCTCCAAGTAATGAAGAACATGGAAAACTAGAAATCCCCCTGAGATCGATAAGATGCAAATTAATTGGATTAAGAAATTAACAGCATTACATTCTCATCCAGCAAAGGTTGTTAATATAATTTTAAAAAACTCAAAGAAACTCCCGGAATTGCTCACATCATCACTTGTTTGCTACTCGAAGCAGGAAACAATTATTTGGCGAAGAACTGCAAGCACTACACTACAACACATGCCGAGAGACCGGTCGGAAGCGTAGAGCTTGACCTTCCTTGCTGCTTGTGGGAGATACCTGAATAGGAGAAACCCCGCTAGCCGACGATTTGTCGGAGCCGGCTCTCATTATCCAGCGAGGAAGATGACCGCGGCCTCCCGAAGAAAACAAGAACTATACGTACAAGACTAATGACCTTAGTAGTTGACGCGCACCGACATCATCACCGACGCGCATCACTAACAGCCAACCAGGCACAATGCAATAGTCGGGATGGGAAAGTATGTAATCAGCCATCCATTAGCAACCTATCATCGTACACTCCTCTTCTTCCTACTCTACGTTTTTGTTCAATGCCTGGTACTACTCATAAATAATTTTCTGATGTTATTTTCAAAGGCATCCTTTCGTTTTTTTCGAGGAACCCATTTAAATGTTTCACTCTCATGTACTATTGTCATCTGTTAAATTACCTATCTCTCCTCACCGAAGGGCAAAGTGACGAGTCGGAGCTATTCTTTTATTATTATTCCTTGAGTTAATATATCCTAATTGTCGCATTTAAAATATTTTATTGATATAGTTTTTTATCATTAACATTTTATTTGAAATTCTTCATTTCATTAATTTACTCTGAAGTAGCCATCTCTTTCTCTTTCTTTTGTGTAAATTTCAGTACTGATAATACCTTTAGAGTATATTTTGACCCTGCAATTAGAATATATTTTACTGGAAGATGTATTTTCCCATACTACTCTTTTTGTAATAAACTTACATGTAAAAAAATATTGACCAATTTTCATTCCCAAGAATGTTTGCCGCTTAGTTCTTTTTTCCATCAGTACCTTTAATCGAAAGAGAAGTCTACTTTGTCAGTCGATGCTTCAAATTTTATCTTCCCTTTAAAACCTTCCTTTGGATGCAAGCTTTTAGTACATATCCAGTTAAGATAGCTACTCAGAAACCTGGGGTCATACTGTTACTCGGAAAACAAAGTAATTTTAAGTTATCATTTTGTGAGTAATGAACAAAAAGTTCTAATTGCACTAATAAGCTCAAAGTGAACTTTTGTAAAAAATTTGTCAAAATGTCTTATTATTCATATTTTTCTAGTGGTGCCAATGTCATCAATATTATGTAAGGAGACTTCATGTAATTAACTGCTTCGATTAGAAAAGTTTATTTTTCAATAAAATTCTGAGTATATGAGTTAATATTATTATTATTATTATTATTAATAATAATAATAATAATAATAATAATAATAATAATAATAATAATAATAATAATAATAATAACAATAATAACAATAAGTCTCCCGAATATACTACAGCCGAACATAGCAGGCATTGCCATCCATCTCCACTTATAGGTGCACCTGCCGCAAATGCTTCCCAGAGAAGCAAGCAAGTGGACTGTAGAAATAAATACTTTCATCATGCGTGAATACTACACAACAAATACTACACAAAATGGAGACTGACACTACGGCCTACCGACAAAAGTTACATCAATGATTTCTTCACCATTTCCCTGATTCTGAAGTTAGTGAGCAAAGAATAGTGGACCAGCGTCGAGCAATTGTTCAGAAAAATCTCCTCTCTTGCACAGTTTGTGGAAAGCAAATCAAGGACGAAGTGAGAAACCATGCTTAACTCCTCAGAACCTAGTAAGTATCTGAGGGCAGTGGAGATATCAGCGTGCAACTCAGATGACAATGGGAAAGCAGCATGTCAGAAAGTATGCAGATAAGAGTTAGAGAAGAAGGGTGGCAATTCGCACATGAATTTTGCAGTCGCACTTGCGATTTGAAGGAACTGACCTACTGACCGCTATCTCATTCCCAGACAAAATTGCTCCCGAAGAATATAGCAAGAGCAATAGCGTCTTGAATGAGAAAGTTTCTGCACAACATCTACAAAAAGGACCATCTTTCGAAGGAAGTACACAAAGCCCTTTATTGTGCTGCGGTCTTCTTCCAGATGTTAACGGTTACAAGCCTTTCAGTCGGTAGCAACTTCCACAATGATCGAAGTGAAAAAAGACATGCACTGGGAAAGACGGCTGGTGGAATCGTATAGAAAAGCACTAGAGAAGATATATTGCCGAGACTCACACATATTAAAAATGAAATATCTTCAGAAAAAACCTGAGAAGAAAAAACGTGAATAAGCATCCTCATCCAAATACAACAAATTCATTACAGGCACGAGCCCTTGAATTCAACACAATAACAGAATACTCTTGACACCCACGGACGAAAACTTTTGGCGTTACAACGCCTCGACAGCTAACAAGGAATTTGCACTACGAGGAAGCAACAGAATATCTTTTTAACAGAAACCAGAAAGCATTCTACAGGAATATATGTCAAAAGGGCAAAGGGCTTTGTACTGCTCTGAGTCTAGCTCCACCCAAGGACTAATAGAGGACTTTTTGGAAGCCTATCTGATCATCTGCTGTGTCACACACCCAGATATTGACGTGGATTGAAATGGAATATGACAGGGACACCCGAATATTCCTCTAATGTGTGAACCAACTCACGTGGGAAATTGTCCAGAGCCAGCTTTGAACAAAGCACATAATGGAAGCACCAGCGGCGTGATAGCCTCCACAATTATTGGCTCCAAAAATTTCCAGCACTCACCATCATATAGCAATATAAATTCCAATATTTTTCTTCACAATCCCAGAAAATCTACCCTCAACTTCCCTCCTGAAGGTAGACCACATTTCTTGTCACCAAGGAGAGGTGACACAAAGACCGCCTCGAAAAGTACAGCGTATAACCTGCCCTCAAACTTTCTACAAACTCATAATATCTTGTGTTCGCCAAATGATTGATGAACACATTGAGAATATAGATACATCTAGCAAAATGAACAGAAAGGATGTACGACCTCGGACTCAGGGATGCAAGGAGCAACTTCATTATGACTCTGTAATTATGGGGCAAGTGCTTGAAAACAAAGAAACTGGTACGCAGACATAGATTACGCTAAAGCATTCGACACCCCTGGCCCATTCTTGGCTCCTTCAATGTTTGCATTATCAAGGTCCCCCGTTTTATCAAAAATTCCTGAAAACTGCGATGAGTCGGATTGATACAAACACCCTCGCTGATCTCAGAGAGAAAGATCCGTCCACACAGCATACTATACACATCCGCCGAGGATTTTCCCAGGGATGAATCTTTAAGCCTTTATTAGTTCTGTTTAGCCTTGAATCCCGTCTTCTACTGCTCTTAATTCATCTTATATGGAATCAATAAGGGGAACTCAACTATGCTTTGTGTCTCACATCTCCTTCTACAGGATCTCGACTGCTTGAAGCTCCTATTCGCAGACACTGCAGTGTCATCATCGGCAACTACATAAACGTGACGGAGCAGTTCACTCGACACTTAAGAATGAAAATCAGGTTATGGATAAGTTGGCAGGAGGTGCAATATCATCGCGGTCATATCAGTTTTATAAATTATGGAACTGATAATAACCAAAGATTACTTCATAGAACCCCAGAACTTACAACCTACTTGGCCGTTTCCAAGTCACCTCCGAAATCACCATGTTACTAAAATTACTAACAAATGAAGTGTGATAAACGATTGCAAATGGGCTCTTCAAAAACTCAACTCTCTGCTAGAAACCTAGTGCATGGCTCAGATTATTTGTTATTCCAGTGCTGATAACTCCTTTGGCGTATAAATGGAGCACATACCGCCTCGACAACTCCAGAAGACAATTCGAACCGCTATGACTCTACCACCGAAAACATCATCCCCGATTTCAAGTACTGAGGCGTTTTCTCTCCAATTCGCAAGGAGGCGACGAGTATTGTAGATCTCATAAATCTACACAGCTCTCAATTGCTTCACTCAGAAGAATACTTCTCTGAACGTTGTGGGAGAGTCAGCAAGCGCTGAGCAGCGTTGAGATACATACACTATAGTCTCTGAACTTGAAAAAGCTGGATGCTTTAAGTCACTGAAACGGAGAGAGAGTAACCTTATGGAAGCAAAGGACTGGCATGAAGTGTACCCTCACGAAGTCGCATCTCTGGCGTCCAGCATGGTCCCAGCCGGGATCTACTTTCGGGAGACAGAAGCCTCGATATAGCTCTCCAGGACCAAGGGTGGTACCAACATTGAACTACGAAAACCACATTCTGAGAGTTCTATCATTGGGTTATTCCGACTCGTGATTAGAAAGGTGTGAGGCGCAAGCCGAAACTAATCCAACCGTGTCAGTGGAATGTAGCAAGCTCAACGCACAGGTGGAATACAAAAAGAGGCAGTTGATGAAGTGCGCGAAGCAGGTACACCAGATTATTGGCGTTCAGGAGAACGGGCTTACTCGCCATTCCGTAGCGTATTACACATCGTGATGCCTCAGGATCGTCTTGAAGTAGTGAGCACACACTCTATGGGTATCGTTCCATTATCGTACTGACAGATATTTCGGCGGCAATTAGTC
>BOPP01000239.1:449054-503034 GCA_017312745.1 Gryllus bimaculatus | reverse complement strand
ACCGACCAGTAGATACTGTGAATAATGTAAGATAATAATAATAATAATAATAATAATAATAATAATGTGTTTGTTAATGTCTAAGGTGAGGCGGTCAGTCTAATAATCTCTTATTATTTAAAATCATAATTAAATACTTTGGTAAGTATAGTATGTATTTTATTCCATACTAGTTAACCCAACTATTTCTACCATCAGGACAATGATTAGAGAGTATAGATGAAATAATTTAGTTGTATTGTCAAGCAATACATTTTTGCATTGTAAATTGCTGTTACTTGCTTCAAGCTTTGCAGTCTATAAAATTATAAATAATAAATGTTAATGCTTCTTCTACGTATTAAATCCTTATTTCTCATCTCTTTACCATGTTGAGCGAAATTTTTAACCTGTTCTTAAAATGTTTGTCTGATGGACTTAGAATATATCTGGGGGTGGATCCTGTTGCTTTTAATCATCTTTTACTACAAATCCACCAGAGACTGAACCAAACCCATCTCCTCCACCCGTGCGATGCTTCACCCTTTATTCCGAGTGGTGTACCACTCTCTTGGCCACCGGCAGACACTTGCCACTGCTAGCGGCCCCCTGCCCGCGCCGCTCCGTGCCGCCCCAATTCGCGCCGCCGGCCGCCTCTCGGCGCTGACCGCGCCACCCGCGCCAACACCGGTTCCGTGCGGCGCGCTGGGCCACGAAGAGCTCAAGTCCGCATTATTGACGAAGCTGGACGAGAAATGAATTGCGCGCGATTTTACTTTCGTCAGTAAATCACTCTGCATCGCGACGTTTTTACGACAATCGAAGTGTGGCACTAAAGTTATTCTGCACTCCACATCTGAAATTCTCCCACACTTTCTGCAGTCCTCAGCCCTCGTTGCCAAGAGAAAGATATCGAGTTATGTTATCCGGTGTCCGCCGGATATCAAGGAACCCGACATCTGATTTGATTCTTATTAGCCTGGGGGACGGCCGATATGGTTTTACTCTTCTTGGATTCTTCAAAACGATGGTTTGCTTTTTACTCTGTGTCCAGAAGGGGGGAGGCAGGTCAGCTATGACTACTAACACGACATATAAGAGCCGCATTTTACCGATAAATTGTGTTTTTACTGCATCTCCGAAAATGCTGAAAACCTTTCACCTTGTTGTGACGCCAAGGTTCGGTGATAATTCTTATTCTACCTCATGCGATAAATCATGGTCAGATAAACCTTACTGTTAATAATTTATACATTTTTTCTAAAAATTTACAAGCTATAGTTTACGTTACATAAACTTATTGCATTCTCTACATATATGGCCGAAAATCTGAGCACAACTGATTTCAGATTAACATTTAGACACGACTCTGTTAACATACATTTCTGTTGGTATAATGTCAACTATATTCAAAGAACACTATTTCAGTTTCATGCATAGGTCTGAATAATAATAATGATAATAATAATAATAATAATAATAATAGTAGTAGTAGTAATAATAATAATAATAATAATAATAATAATAATAATAATAATAATAATAATAATAATAATAATAATAATATTTTGGTCAAATATAAAAATTGGGTTACAATTAACTTCTTTAGGAGCATATTTAACGACTGTAGGTTCCTCTATATTGCTTTGCAAGACTTGAACTTTCTAATCTTTTGAATGATCTTAGAGTTTGTACAAGTTCTTGCATAAATTTTGCACAACAAATTTCAGAGCTCCGGTAGCTATTGGTACCACCTGTACTTTTAATCCCCAGATTTGGCTAATTTTGTTGTTTTAACTTGTATTAAGACGTTTGTCTGAATCTCTAGATAAGAAGTTTCGATTGCATGGCTCAAACACATCAACGAGTGGATACAATTTCTTCTCCGAATCCGAGTAACAATATCTGGTTACCATACGAGTAACATTATCTGTTGGTGTTTTTTTCTATTATAAAATCGGTATGGATTTTTGGTCATACAGTATTGTAGGGAGTCCAGCGGATGTGAGAGAATTCTACAAATATTTGAACCACTGTGAGCATGTGTTTCGAATTTTGAGAGGTTGCAGATCTTCCACTGAAAGTAACTACGTACCCTATGTTGTTAGGTAATTACTGTCCCTTTTAATGCATTCGTAATTTTCCATATTTGATACCTGCGCCTCTTTGGCTAACAAATCTATTGTTTCTACATCTTTTCGAAAAGTATGGAATTTATTATCTATGCATTTTACAGTAATATTAATTATTTCTGGGATCCACCATTGGCGCTCTGCGGATACCGGAATGGCATTGGTTTCGAGATGTGTGAGAGAAGAATTCAAGGAAATTGCAGAAAGATATTTTATTTTTTTAATTTTCAATTTTGGAAAGTAATTAAGGATGTATTTTTGAGACATCTCGTGCTTTGGTTCGAGGTTTTTCAAGTGATAGCTTAAGTGTTAGTGTGTCAGAAGTTGCAATTTTATGTTATTTCCTAACAGTTATAAAATATAGGGGAACATATGTGCTGCCACTTGTCTGATCTTAAGCAAGTTTAATCTGTGCAAAAGTTTCGCACTTTGTGAATCGTTGATGTAAAAGTGATAATAGTGATAATTCAATTTTCAACGTTTCTGAAAACAGACTATAATTTTGGGAAAGCCTTCAAAAATGTTATAAATCGCCAAAATATGTTTAATAGGTATATTTTAATTTTTTGATGTCAAAAAATGTTTAAAACTGTATTATCAAAACGAATTGTAGAGGTGAAGAAAAGCATTTTTGGAATGAATTGTTAAGCAAATATTTTCTCCCGTGTAATAAATTAGATTTCGGATTAAAAAATATTACTCCTGTTCATTTAGATGCGAATACGCTTTTAAGGTTCTAGAATTGGTCGTTTCCGATTTTGCAAGAAGGTAGAGTAGGTTCCAATTAAACGTATGATGCGTATTTCATGCCCGTCTTCAATATAAACCAGAAAAGAAAGCACAATTCTCTATGCAATGGAAGTACTATTTCGGGTTGTGGTGAGGATAGTTTCTTATAAAGAGTATAATGCCATTAACTTTCCTTTACGTCTTATACAGACGGGTGATATCTTCGATTATATTATTTACCAGATTGGTTATATTTTACCTTCTTTTTCTGATTCGTTTTAATTTGAATTTGAAGTATTTTTATTTCTCAATTTTCAAAATTTGACTGAAAGTAGAATTTTTGGGGCACTGTTTTTTTAGTTGTCGTTTATTTTTCTCAAAGAAAACAAAAGTCATAATTAAATAAAATTTTCCATTTTTTCTCAGAATTTGCATTTGTGGGACGGTAGTTTTTATAGAATCGGAAAACATTGCTAATCTATCTGCAAATATCGACCATCCCAATCATTTTCATCATCACAACAGAATAAAAGTGAAAATCTGTCACTTTGTCGGGCACCGTTTTTTTCAAAGGATATGGGCATTTTGCTCCTGAACATTACTTTTCCTTAGGTGTCGGTTAATGTTTGTATAATGGATAATCTACATTAGGTACATTTATTTCACCTTACTGCTTTATATGGAATCGCAACCTTTTTTTCAATGAATCAATGTACGCAGTTGCATCTTAAGACCTCAAATAAAGTACTGTTGATTTCAAGTTAAAAGTCTACTGAATATCTGCTCTGTTTTTTCTTACGTCACTCTGATGTACCCTAATTAGGTAGGTAAAATGTGTCTCTGCAAGTTTAGTACACATTTGTAGATTTCTTTAGTTTACAAACAAGAGTGAAATGTCTCTGGAAATGTTATAATATGCTTTCACCTTTCTTGCGCAGTAGAAGTTACAGTCCAGTATTGAAGCAGTTTATCATATATTTTAAATTATGAACAAAAACATTGACTATGTCATTAAAATATTTTCAATTTAATTAATTATCCAGTATTTTAGTCAGTATCTAGGAGCATTATTGTTATGAAGATTTTAAAATACTTCTCGAATTTCCTGTCTAGTTGGAGGAAGGGTATCCGAAAATTGAATTGTAGGATTTTAAAATTTCGTAGCAAAATAATTGCATGTTTCTTTGGAATTTTTGGAAATATTTTCCCCCAGTTCTTTCCAAAATTTTATTTCATTCGAGTTTTATTAGCTCGACTTATTGGAGCGTTCATTAATATATACACTTTATTAGATCATGTGAAGGATAAAGGGAATACGCACTCTCCAATTTGAGAAGGGTTACGAAATACAATCTAGTTTCCAGTTGACAATACGAATACCATGCAGTATCGCCTCGCATTGATTATTATGGCTTCTAATGTATTCCGATTTCAAAAGGGTGCGTTTATATCTCTTTGTTCCATCATCATGAGCTATTAACAATGAGGAAAATTTTATTGTCTCTCGTGATATACGATCAATAGATTTTGGTACGATTCTTAATCGCAAAACACATTTTATATCGATAAGACCTCCCTTGGACGACTTACGTCTCAGAACCCTCAAAGTTCTCATTTTCTCAAGAATTACTGAATATTGCCCTTGCACCTTTTCGATATTATTGTCTATGTTCTTAGGTATTATTGAATCAGCTGAATCCATGAAATTATCAATATAATGCTCATATTGAATGTATGTTATAAAACAGCCTACTTGAAACTGATTTATTTTGGACGCTCTAACTGAAGGTGGGTGTTCTTATGATGATTTCTCAGAAATCTGATATATCATGCCTGACTTCTCAGAAAGTTGACATTTCTACGGTTCTTTTTTATGACACGAGTACTTGAAGCTGATGAAGGAACACGTGGAACATTGTATAAATTCCAATTATAACAATAAATACGAGAAAAATAATGAAATAAATTAAGATAAATGTCCTAAAACCTGCGACCCAATTATATCCTGTCTTACGAAGAGCGTGCAGAAACGGATCTTATAGTAAGGAAAAAAGAAAGGCTGAAGAATGATTGGCAACATACTGCAGATAAATGGCGATGCGTGATTGTCTTTGAGTGTTCCTATTGTAGCGAAAATAACGTATCACACATTTTCTTGGGGTATCACATAGCGTTTAAAATTTCAACAGTGGGTATGCAATTTTGGCAGTATGTATCTACTCTCTCACTCTTGCAGGACCTCGTATGGTCGAGTGTAAAGATTCCGCGAGAAATGTTCTTGAGATTTCTAGAGATATCTTTGCATAGTGATGACTTTGTGAGTGTATTGAGAGGTAAGAAATCTAGAATATCGCCACGTGAATTATTCTGTGAAGTTTCTGTGTGTTAACTATCATAAATGGTCATCGAAATTTTAGCGACAACAATGAATGTCGTAGAAGTGTCCCTTCGTCACACAAATATTGTATTTGGGGGGTCAGATAAAAATTTCCAGATCCATATATATGAAGGAATAATTTACGATGTCGGAAATGTCGTACAAAACTTTTAACCTCAGATACTCTACATGTATAGTGTACATAATTTGCTTCGAATTTTAAAAGGAAGAAACTTTCGAAGAATCCAACATTTCGTTCACCACAGAAACATAGCACTTTCTTCCTGTAAAATAATGCGGCAATATTATAATTTTTTCGACTACAATATAACTATTAAAGTGCAATGCTAGTGAAAGTCCGGCGACTGTCGGATTATTTGGCAGCCTCAGATACAATCATAACAATTGTGCATCGCCATTCAAACGTCTACCCATATACCTCCGAATGCATCACATTCCTTTAAATATGTTAAGATATCCATATATAAATTCGATTTACGAAGAAATGGTATTCAGATGTTTTCGAGAGAATACGGTATATAAAAAAGATATTCGTTTTCTATCAAAACAAAACAAGGTTTAGAAGCCCAATTGAACGATTTGTGGCATCCTATACACAGATTCTTAGTTGACGCATAAAATGAAGCCAGTTCACTTGTCGTATTCTACTTCGTTTATAGTATCATCTAGGATTCAGAGTAAGATACCAGTACGGGTGGAGAAATTTATCGCCAGATACTTCATTCCCGTGAAACCCCAGTATAGAATTAAATAGCCAATTGTTCGTTTGTTCTGCCAGGTTTGCAATTTGGAAATCGGAGAAGAGACGTTTCAGCTAAAATCGCAAGAAGTATCAGCCCCTTCTTAAATAAATGCAGACTGGTAAAATATCTGAAAGGGTGAAAGGGCGGGACAGCACTTGCACCGGCGCGTGGCGGCGGCGGCGGGCCCGGCGTCTAGCGCGCCGGTGGGCCGGGAGCGGCGCGGCTCGGCGCGTGCGGCCTTGCTCGGGGGCCGGCGCGCCCCGCCCTGTCCCCTGCATTAAACACGGGGCCCGCACGGCCAAACTGACGTGTCCGAATGGCGACCGCGCGCTCGCAGGGGGGGGGGGCGCTGTCCCGCGTACGAACCGAAGTGCGGCGATGTTGCGTAAGAACCGCAACCGAATGGCCGGACAGGTCGCGCTGTCACTTGCGCGCGACGCGCTCCGCCCGCCCCCTCCCCTGCCCACCTCGCCCGCCTGGCCCCCTCGCTAGCCGACCCTCCCCCCTCGACCCGCTCCGCGCTCGCTGCTGACGGTGCCCCGCATTGGACGGCGCCTTCCGACCTCGTTAGCCGGGACGATGCGAGGCGGGCGCAACTATTTACCCCGGCTCGGAAAGACCGCCCGAGAATACAGGAACCGGAATCCAGTTGGGCAGTTCTTGTTGCTTCTCTACGGGGGCATTTACGTAAAGCAAGAAATCACAAATGTGGAGAATGCCTTAAAATGGCAAAAGGTAATAAAATAAGAGAATTGGACTGAAGATAAATATAAATAGTTTTACACCAATAAAAATATTAAAACATTTATGGCTATTCTTTCGCAGGTCCTCAAAATTCATTAAAACTACTTTTTTTACTGATTTTGTTACAAGTATCACTAGCGAGAGTAAATTATGTGAATTTTGCACCCTCACTGCTTTATTTCGGCTAGGTAAGAAGACATATTGGTAGTAAATTTCTTGTTCAAAGGTTAAAATGATAGATTATAATATAGGAGGTACCTGTACAAAACCGCAGGTGCCTCTCTTGCTGGTGGTTCCAAAATGAATGTGATTTTACTTTCTCGTACATTTTCTTTTTCAGCGACCGTGTACTAGCCGTGTACTTCACTTGTATGTTGTTGTGCTGGGTCAAGTGATATAAAATATTACGATAAATTTTCAGCCGCGTGTCATATTTTGGTCTTTTCGATAAAATATTTGTTAGATAACAATCAACTCCAATCATTGCAACCTCTTCGCTACTCGTCCCTTTATCACAAGGTGGGTGATCTTAAATCTAAAAATGGTTCATTTTAATTTCTCTATTACAACGTACTTTGTGGTACAAAGAAAGTATTATAACACTGCAATGAAAGAACCGGTTTGTTATAAAAATGTATAAGTCAGAATAGTGCCCTAGACTATTATACTATTTTCTGTTTTTTATATGTAACCTACATGTAGTTTAGATGACTCGTTCTATGTGCATACTAAGTCTATAATGCACTCTACGAAGAATATATTTTATTGCTTTACATCAAATTTTTTAAAATAGTTATAATTAGTAGTAATAATAGGAGCATATTCATATTTCAAATTTTGTTTTCGAATCAGCAAGTCAAACTAATTAATACGTATTACAGATGTTTTATCAGGCATATTTTCACATCACTTAGGCACTCAAAGGGTGGTAAACCTTAATATTTAAAATGGTACGAACGTATAAGTAATATACTGAACTGAAAAGACAAGATCATGAAAATTTTCATCTGTCAATATAAACTTCAATAAAAAAACAATCAAATTGTACCATCAAATAACATGAATCGTGACATCACTTGAACACATTTTTACGTTATTTAAAACCTCAAAAGAACAGAATTTACGAAAAAACACTATACATCAGTCTGCCTGGTAAATATCAACCAACAATTAGTTAGTACGTGTATCATTAAATTAACAATGATATATATTATCTATAAATGATGAATTCTACTAGGACCCTAGGGATTTTTGCACAGCAAGAATTACGCAGTCCTTCACTACAAATTCACAAATCTCCAACATCCTCTCCCACCCGCAAAAAGATATATTGCCTTTGCGTTCATGAATTACGCAGTGTATATTGTCTACACATTGTTTTCGCGAAGACGTAGTCTGTGGAAATTTACACGTAGTCACCCATCACTAATATAAAGAATGAATTAAAGGGCAATAGAGAAGAGAAGCTGACTAGAAAGATATATAAAATAGGATGTTTATGTAAAGGATATAGCCATTAAAATGCCAAAAAATGCAAAAGGTTGTGCAACCAGGAAGGCAATACACAATTTTCGTACAAATTTTATATTAAAAATTGTTTTGGAAACAATATATTTCATTAAATAGAAAAGTTCAGAGTTGCAAGAAATGTCTATTCTTATCTTCGGTTCTACATTAAAACAGTGGCAATAAGTTTATTATCATTGAATAGAAATATATATGAAATAAGTATATGAAAAAACTCTACGATGCAGCTACGATGAACGTTTATTCGACTAACTGCATTATCCTCTGAGCTCAAGAAAACGTGTACAGATAGTCAAGTTACTTTAATGTTCCGAAGCAAAATAAGGGACCATATCATCATTTGCTTACGGATCAGAAAAAAACTAGACAAAAAATTTATCGAAACGTACGCTATGCGAAACCATGTCTCGGCCAGTATTCGTCATCAATTTACGAATTATCTACTTTGACGGGAGATTTTCATAGATAACATTGTTTTGTTGGCTTCGTACGTCTCCTTAAATAGGTCATACCCTAAGCGAACATATATAGGGGAGCATTGCATTCCAGATGAAACCTGTTTTGTAGCTTCTCAAAGTAATTTATTTAATGTCCGAAGCCCTGTCCTTCCTTTTGTGTATGACAGCTGGTGCGTTCAACTTCACATGCAGCAAGTGTCCACAGTTCGGTGTGAGTATTGCATGTTTGCTATACTGGAAACATGATGGCATCTTATTGCAGTTGGAGACTAAATTGAAATTTTTTGTTGAACAGCTATTGATTGAACTTAAATCTATTGTTGTATACATTAGAAGATACGCTCATAGTATAGATGTTCGACGTATTTATTCCATTTCACAGACACTAATATATTTCTTATATTAATAACCGAATTAATTCCAATTAAAAATGCTCATCATAATGATGCAATATGGAATTATGTTTTTCGGTTTATTTCTCAAACATGTATCATCCGTTTTACTACTATTGCAAATATATTTCTATTTGACTTTCATTGTTTGTAATATTTCAAAGTAATGTCTTAATTAAGATAGTAAGAACATTCATTTTCTTCAAACAACGACTTTCATTTTTATCCAAAATAACACTAGTTCTTTAAAGGCGAAAGAGAATTCTAATGAATTTTTGTAAAACATCAAGGAGAGTGTGTTAATGATTGATATAAATAATGATCGATATAAATAGTATCGCGTCGATATTATTTTGTGTCCTCTATTACATTTGTATCTTTTAAAAATAACTTGGATGAATATAGGCTGAGACACTCAGTATTGAAGGCATATGTTAGTTATTAATATGAGATGATGCGTGATAGAAAAGTGCAAAACGCAACAATTTCAGATATGGCGCTGTATTCTATACAAATCACGATAAAATATGTTTCTTAGTTAATGATCTTTCTCTTCCCGTACACTATTATTTGCTAATGCCAAGCATAAAATGGCTTGAAAGAAGTGCAGGAAAGTATTCTAAGAAAATTGTTTAATTGCGAAGACAGCAGTAGCATTGCCCGCTTTAGTTCATTATTTAAATGCTGGCAGGAGCTGTTTTAAATGAGTTTGTGGATAATGTATTGCAACTTCCTTTTTTGTCTCTTAGTTCTGTTATATTATAAATACGTTCTATTTATAACAAAGTACCGATATTGAACGTGTCGAGAACGAGTGGATAATTCGGCCTGTAACCTAGGCCGCGATCGTCAGTCATACTCAAGCATTGCCTTAGTCCCTTCGGCCAGAGGCTCGACCTCGTAAGATCCCCGGGAGTCCCAGACCGTCGCCCATCCAGAAACCAGCGATGTTTCGAGATGCTTAACCTCCGTGACCTCGCGGAGCATACTTAAGCAATCCATCTAGCGACGTTAGTTTGGGGATGCTTTTGCTTTGGCAATTTGTTACAAAGACAAAAAACATACAACGTTTTGAAACGTGGGCTGATATATAAAAAAGTATTAATAATAATTTATTTATTAAATTATTAATATATTATTAATTAATGTATTATAATTAATAACAATAAAAATCTTATATTTCCACAAGTACAGTTCTAGCACGCGCCGTGGGCACACACACTCATGTGTTGAACATACGTTATTACTTTGAGACATTCAAACAAGCAACTCCAACACTCCACTAACGTTGTCTTGCGTATCTGCCTCTCTAACTTTCTTATTTCTCTCCGCCGTATCTTGTAAGCGTCTTATCCTCTTCTTCGTGGGGTTTTTATCCAGCCGATAGTCGGTGACCCATTACGTCCCAATGGAACGCATACTATAAAACGATACACTAAACATCAAAACACATGCTGTCTCCTCTCATCTGCGGTCAGGAGAACGCGAGGCCCATCGCGACAACTCACACACGAGATACAGGGAAAAAAACAACCCTGCCCAAAGCGGGACTCAAGACGCTCCCCTTGGAACCGAGGCCCTAATTCGGGACAGTAAGCATCTTAACTTTCATTTCTGTTTTCGAAACTATAGTTTTAATACACATTGTAATTTTGGAAAGCACCTCCAATATATTCCTAAACCCTTTTCATGCCAATATTTAGAAAATTGCCGCTAACTTAAAATAGTGAAATGAAAAGATAGTAATACAAAAAGTGCTGAAGACGGGCAGGGAAAAAAAGCAGTGATCTACGTGCTATTACAACCCTGGGGTCGCCCACACATGAATCTATCCTGCACAAATGTCGTCCAAGAAGAGGGGCATGAAATTTCAGTTTTAGTAAGACTGGACTTTTGTTGAAGGTTATGTCGTAATTGTTGGGACACTGCAATAATATGAAGATCTTTTAATAGACATTTGGACAATTATGTTGAACCACAGGTACCGGATTATATCTTGAGACATTGTTTTTGGATGACGAAAAAGACAACGAAGAGCTTCCAAAAGCCACTGAATCCATGGCCAATAGCTCCCCCCTGCGGTGTAGTGTCTTGAGCGGTTGGACAGACGTTTAAAGAACGTCATTTATCGACACATCCGACACCATGTATTTTCATGATATTATTTTTTCCAGCATTACACACCTCAAATATATGCTCCGTATACATTAGTGCATGAAATAATAAAAGTGATTGCTAATGCTAATGGACATCATAGAAAACACGTGTTGGACCATGGGAGTAACCGGTGCCGGCTGCATGGGGGCGTCAACTTCTCCCTATATCATGAGTCATTTATCTCCTTTCTAAAAAAATGTGTCATAGTCTATTATTCACACATTTTTAGTTTCTCTTATACTAGTATGTAGTAGAAGGGGAGAAGCGGGCAAAAGCAGCAAGCCATCTTGGTTCAAACCTGTGACAGTTTATAATAATACTATTTTATTTTATTTTTTTAGGCAAATAAATATGACAATAACTGTAGAGATTATGTTGCGTAAAGTGTTCACTCAAGTTTTAGCTTAGCGTTACGTAGTAAACCAAACCCGCCAACGAAACTTTTTCTACCAACATAACGAAATGAATCCAGTTAATTCAATCAATAAATACTCAATTTAATAATCAATAAACATTCCTTCAGAATAAATGTTTATATACATAAACATTTTCTTGTCACATTAGACTAAATGGTCTTTATTCTACAGAAATCGAGTGCTCACAAGTGATAATTTATAGTTAATCGTCACTTATCGTCATTTAAAAATATAAAAAAATGCGTAGTTGGTTTGCGTCAATACTTCTTGAATGGCGATGAAGTTTCAATTTTTTTAGGAACATCTGAAAAACAAGTCTTTAAATCACCTTATTTCCTTACAAGCTATGAACATTTGTATTACCTCAATTCATGAAACAGAAACAACACACTTCATTAGTGTGAACTAGTGAAGCTACAACAGCCTAAACGTTGACGTTTAATTTATATTTACCAAGTAACTGTAATGTTGCACATTATTTTCTAATATTACGAAACCTGCCCTTACTTCCCATCAGTCAATGTTTTTTTCACACAAGTTAATATCGCCCTGGTATGCTTTCTCCAATAAACCTGCAAAAATCTGCAACTCTTTCACTGACATCAATCACCAGCCTTTCTTATCTGTTCTGTGAGTTTATATGTCACTCTAATTAAACGTTGATTGTGGTAGCACTTTTGTAATAAACAAGTAATTTCGTTAAATTCTGAGAAGCTTTTTGAAGCGCATGTATTTATCCGTTGCTCAGTTTCAACGTTGCTACAGTTTTGAACTAACATAGTGTTATATGCTTGTATCACATCATCTTCAATGACATATACGATTTACGTATATGTTTTTCCTAAAATAAATATTTTTTAAAAGACAGTAAAGTGAGAATGTGTACAGTAACAATCCCTTGTCGTATTTTCAATGTTCAAAGTTATTATCAGCTATCTCAAAGCAATGTGAAAATGTTCAAGACTGCCAAAATTCGTTTAATGCCGCCCATCTCACAAACAGTCCCAAACTAAAGATCAATATTTCGATATCAAAGCCCCAAAAATGTTAATTCTGACTACACAGCTACTTAGACCTAGTAATTTACAACATACAGGAATAAAATGTGTCCAATTTTCGGTCTCAGCGACTTACACAACGATTTTTTCTGTCGAGAAATCGCCGTTTTTGCTGCAGCATTAAAGTACTTTCTCTATACTATGTAGTTATTATTATTATTTACTTTATTTATTTATCAGCCCGCTATAAACACATTTTGGGCTAGTGCCTATGGTTTTCCCAAGGAGTCCATTTCCCCTTTAATATCAGTTATTCTTCATTAGTTGAACTGAAGAGAATCTAGATGGAACATCCTAGACTTTCAAAACATTAAATGGTATATCATCTGCTGTATCGAAGTCTTTGAATGAATAAAAAATAAATACGATTTGAGATTCAAGTCGTATTCTGCAATGGAAACGAATTCGGGTTAACTTTGAAACAGAGAGTAATTCTTACAGACTAATATTATAATGAACATATTACACATCAGCAAAAAAAATATCGGTGGTCTATTCTTATACTTATACTTGTGTTTCTGTTTACCTTTTACTTTCTCACGTACTACTTACTTATGTTATAAGACGAAGTATTGAAAATCTGCAGCGGAAAATGGCAATTTTCATCAGGAAAACTTAAAAACACAGGATACGTTTTGTTCCAAAATGTCAATTCCTCCAAATAGTTGTATAGCCGAAAATGTCATCTTGCGGGTCCTTGATATATTAAGATTTGTGTATTTGCTTGTCTGTCTGTCCCCCTGCGATCAACACTAGATGATTTTCTTCAAAATTAACCTTCTCTTTTTAATCTTGCCAAAATTGCCAAAATTAAACGATTACATAGAAATAGTTTTCACAAAATTTAAATTTTTACTCGGATAGCATGTTGATAAATATGACACAGGTCTTATATTCGTTGAACTCTAAATTTTTAAAAATTGCAAAATTACAATATTTCTCATCTTCATAAATTCTCATCTTCTAACATTTATTTTTTCAAAAACCATAACAATTTTTGTAAAATGTTTTTAAATTTTTTATTATTTATTAAATTATTTTTTTTCGAATAGGGCAAATACGCTTATAAAAGTGGGGAGGATTCCTTTATCCATAAACTAACTGTATTTTCAAAAATTGCAAAAAATTAACGTTATATAATGCAATATGTATTATAAATATTTTTGCTTTAATTAAATCAGTGATATGTAGTTCCCCTGGCTTCTTCGATCATCACCAAAAGAATCCTGAAGCAGTAACCTAAGAAATTTAGCACGAACCGCGTACGATCTTCCTTTTCTCTTTCTTGTCTTATCTTCACCCCTTTCTTACACGCAAACACACACACACTTAACACATTACCTTATTAGTGAGGATACAGGATACTACTCGGAAGCTTAGAGATTGTCCTGGTTGGGGCTCTGCTCCGTTGGTGGAAGATACCTGGGTTACGAAAACCCCACACGACGACGTGTAGGACGGCGTCGGATCTCACTCTGGGAACACTGTCACCGCTCTTGATAAAAAATGCACTACATTTACGAACATGACCTACCGGGAAACATGCAATAATCAGTCGAATAATTCAAAGTAGCCTTAAAATAGCGCAGGTTTCATTTTCGTTAAACTCTCTGAATTTTCAAAAACTGTAAATTTTACTAATAATGTGAAAAAATATGCGCTCTTGTAGTTCTACTAGTTAAGCATACGTTTAAATTTTTCACCATTTAACCGTAGCACCTGCTATATCATCAATTAATATTTCTGAAGAATATTACTGCAATGTAAATTGACACACTTCTTTTACTTGTATTCATATTGCTCCTATGTTAGTTTCTTCGGCATATCTGATCACTGACTGATTGAGCTACCGAAATTAAGAAATGCGTTGATGAATAACCCTTCTGTAATTTAATTAGATACAGACGGTAAACATGATCTGAAAATGGCGGATATAAGCAAGATTTGTGATTTTGATGTTTTACTCGCAGAGATTTAAAGTGATTATTTCGATGAAGAGCTCTAAGAACATTTTTTTGGACCCAGTCACTTCTATTTTTCTTTCCCGTATACATACGTATTATACAGAGAAATGTACGCACTCTAGGGAAAGTTCGGCAATGCTGCGGAAAATCGATTTCGAGATTTGAACGGAAATACACGTTTGTAGACCCCCGATACCGAAAAAGTGTTGTTGTTTTCTAAGACTTCCGTCCGTCTGTGTGTTTGCCCGTCCGTCTCTCTGTCCGTATGTGAACACCACTAGCGCCTATACGATACGTAGGATTTTTTCCCAAACGGGTATTCTCTGGTCAATCAGGTTCGGCTCGAATCGCTTCGATGTTGTAAAACTGTCTTGAAAATTTGGAGGTACTTTCAATGAAGCCTCTGGACATTTTCAATATTTTCTCAAAAAACGGCTCCAATTATTTTCTTTAAATTTCTTGTAAACATAAAGCAAAATACACTTATAAAGGTGGCATAGGTCCAATCAGGGCTAACTTTGCATTTCCAAAAATTTTGAAAATTTTTGGCTCTCTTTCTAAAACTATAAAATTGAAGATAGAGATTTTTTGTTAAAATAAAATTTGTTCTCTATATAGTGAATCCTTTCTTTAAGGTCATGTACATTTTTTCTTAGTAGTTTTTGCGCAATATTGCGTGAAATGTGTGGAGTTTTAAAAAATAATAATAACAAAACGACTTTGGGTTGTGTTTTTTTTATACTTTTGATAGGGATAGTGCTACATGTACTCAATAAAATGACATTAACGCCAGATTTCTCTATTCATTTCTCTCTCACGTCGTTAATAGTGACGATTTGTTAACATTATTGTATTTATGAGTAAATCTGCTGTAAATAATGCCATAAAGTTTTTCAGAACAACCATTTTCTGTGAAAATTAGCTCAAAATTCCTCATTTTCAGCTCAAAATTCCGCAAATAGCTCAAACGCCATTTTCTCAAAAACAACTCCAATTTTTCTTCAATTTTTGAACTGATACTACTAATTGCACTCTTTAATATAACGTAAAGTTTATTTCCGGGTATGTTTTGTTTTTTCAGAAGTTACACAAATGAATTTTTTTCGAAAGATCTGTCATGCCGTTATGCAAATTTATAGCTATTTCTAAGCACTATTGCATTTGTGAGTTAAAGTGGTTCAAATGATTTCCAATGGTTTTTCGAAAACTCAAAAATTTCCGTGAAAAAGACCTTCAAATTTCGAATTAACGAATTTACAGGAATTTACGCAAATTTAGATTTTAAATGCCATTTTCTTAAAAACAGCTCCAATTTTTTAAAGAAAATTGCCATCTAGATCGAGGTTTTACTTTTCTTTAATATTCTTAAAATATATTTCCGGGTTACTGTTAGAAAAACAAATATTTACAAAATTTGACAAAAATGTACTTTCGGCGACGATAGATGTGAGCTGTGAAGAGTATGTGGCAAGTTCGAATAGCTAGCCGAGACCAAAGGAAATAGAAAACCAATACGGAAAAGTCTTGTTCATTCTGTAGAACTTTCAGTTTTAGTAACAATCGTCGACAGATTTTAATTCCAAGTCGAGAATTGTGCAAACGGGCATTTTTCCTTAATTTCCCGAGGAAACGTTTTTTGATATATAGCTTATATCCGCCATTTCTCCATTTATTAAAACTATATAACTACTAGTATTCCAGAAATGTGTAGCTAGTTTGTAATAAATGAAAATGACTATTTTGTGATTTCCTCTATAAATACATGAAACTCGTTTTCTATGGTCATTTAAAAGGTATTTTATGACAAAGATAATTTTTAGTTAATAAAACTACTTGAATTTCTTATTAAGATAACCGATTTATATGTAGACATTACTTGTAAACAATAAGACTCGAATTTGAACACGTTTGATACCTTTTTTAAGGAATTGCTATCACGGTATGAAATTGTACTTTTTTTTAAAAAAATCACGGAATATCTGAAACAATACTGACAAAAACGGATATTCAAATTACATTGTTGAGTTGTTTTTTATAATGCGGAGTAGAGGCATGTGCAGTACAATATCGTTGAGAAGAGATTCCTGCAATACGATTCGAAACATTCGATTCGAGTCGCACTGTATACTTCTGATTCTGCTCACGGTTACACTAGAAATGCAAGGACGTAATCATGTCATCATACTACAGAAGCACCATTTGATACGAGGCTATTCCGTCCCGCACACAACTCGGTGATTCCACGCCACTTGCCATTAGTTCTGTGATTCTGTAAAATGCTGTGGTTTTTAGACTGACATGTTTCGATTTGTCAAAATAGCCCCTTTACATTTTGTTCAAGTGCTAGCTTTTTAATATCGGGACCAAAAATAACACGACAGACTTACTATTTTCTGCATAATCCCTGAACAATTTTTGCTAATACGTTGGAATGCTATTAATGTATTAAGAATATCTTCTGCACATACAGTGCGACGTTACGGGTTCCAAATTGTCGTCTATTTTTTCATTCACTTTCACAATTTTAGAATGGTAAAAATCTAGATTTCTAGCAGTTTTAATATCTACCACAATACATTAGGCATATTTCTTCCCAAAATGAGATAGAATTTATGTTCTCATACTTTTCGTCAATAATTACTGAGTGAAGACTTCTTTGAAGCCTGCTTCTGAAAATACAATAAAGGGTGGTGTTTTTTATACTAAATTTACTACTAGAGAATATATTTTCATGCTATTAAATATATTCGTAAAAAGAAGTAAAATTTTCATATGAGAAAATAAACAGCATTCTAAACTTGTTCACTTTATACCTGCGCTCTCGGAGTACAATGATTAACCATTACGTATATGGAGAACTTCTATACATTTTTCTGCTATTTTTTGTTATTCTTGCATTGATTTCAGCTCCACTCTTTGCTAGAATTGTCCAGCTGAGATGAAAAGATCAATAGTTTCTTCAAGACCCTGGTATTTATCAGTTTTACAAATTTTGAGTACCGCTTAATGATAATGTTTCGTTCTCAACATCTGCTCTTGGGCCGCTATTAAAATTGCTTCTGATACTGGCTTCATTGTTCCCCTTTTAAGCCACATAAATAATGGATGTTATCGGTCTGAATCTTGTCGATTTTTTTAAATATATTCTCTATAGAGTGGTTTTTGTCCACGATTTCTTTAACATTTTAATGGTCTCGAATTTCACGTTAATTAGCATTAGATGTTCTGTAATAAAAATACGCATATAAAATACGCATGTAAAATATACGTATATATTCATACGCATATAAAATAATACCGTCTGTGTTATTTAGCGTGTCTTGCATAGTTTTCTTCGCAAAGCTTCATACTTCACTTACAATGCATTTGTTTCTCATTCTTCGTTCAGATTTCATGACCAGCCTCATTAGTGAGTCTCCTTGATGACTGACTACATACTTTATCATCCTAACAATTGCATTATGACAGGAGACTTCAATTAATGTGAGACATCGTCCTCCTTCCTTATGTGACAAATAAAGTGGATGTACATGAGCTCGACGGTGGGCGACATAATGCAATATCAGCAGTTATTTGGTTCTTCGATCCATGTTTCGAATTTCTTTCTTAATCCAGTTCAATTGTTCGAAACTGTACGTCTACGGGCACCTCCAAACAGCCAATTGCAGGTATTTTATTCCTGGAGTTCCTAGCGAAGTGCAGGACAAGTCTCACTCTTCTCTAATACTCCCTGAGAATTATCTTTCACTGTGACGTTCGTAATGGTCTCACATTCTTCAATGTCCTGATATTAGTAATTTTTACCTGTCTCAAAATCTTGAGTCGCAGTGTGCGTATCAACATAAATGAACTCTGACGTCACTTTGCCTCTCTTTAAATTGACTTTTGCACATTTGTCAAAGTCAAATTTCATGCAGATGTTATTGCTAAAATCATTGACGAGACAATCATTTGAAAGAGAATTGCTTCATACTTAGCAAACATTTTAAAATCGTGTAAATCAAATGTGGTACTGATCTTTCATCACTATGATCTTATAACCAAAGTCAGTGAGCGACAGCTGTCTCGATATTGGAATTAACCAAATGAAAAACAACAGATGGGAAGGCGAATCTCCTTGAAAAATTACCCTGTTAATTTGAATACTTCTTGTTTCTATCACTTCCTTTCCGCAGTGTTTTAGTAATCTGGTACTCCAAGAGTTTATACTACCCTTTTAAAACTCAGTACGTCTAGAATGATATCGGTAGATCTGCAAGTTCTTCATAATCCTATCTTGTGGTACACTATCAAAGGCTTTGTGGCAGTAAATTCACACCATGGTCAAATTAATTTTTGTTTCCTTGCATCGTTCAAGATTACTTTTTTTGTTATAGAAGGTCGCATCCAGATCATTAGTGACCACTATTTCTTTTAATGGAATGGCACGTAGTTGACATGATATGGTGATGATAGGGGTGAAAGGATGAACACAAATACAACCATGTCAATGGCGGGACTTGAACCCGCGATCTTTCGGTCAACGATCTCGGCCATCTGATTCGTCAAGAAGACTTTGTTCAGTAGCAAACTTTCCTTTTACTCTTAAGAACTATAATGACATTCTTTCTATCCCATAGGCGATAGATCGTTTTTCTCTAGATGTCTGGTTATAACTTTGTGTCTAACTGGCAAACAAGTGATTGGCTTATAGTTCTCCGCCTATGAACTGTCTTCCGGATTTTCAAAAACTTTATTAACAGCCTTTGCTAGATGAGAATGTAATGCTGTTAATTTCTTAATCCAAAAATTCTGGATCTTGTAAATCCCGGGTGATATCCAGTCCCTATTTTCCTAATTGCTTGTAAGAGGTGTTCTTCCGAGAATTTCTGATTATATTCCATTGTTTCCAGTTCATCGACAGCATCAACTTCAGATTGAAGTCAAGATGCGTCTATGTTGTAGTTGCTAGTTTCTTCCCAGATTCCTGCCCAAAATGTTTCGACTTCATCCATATTTCGACGTTGTAGTTGTTGTTATAATCAATATTATTATTTACCTCAACAAAATGTGACAGAATTTGACTATTTATAAGGAACCACCGGCACAAATTCATATGTGTGTTACTTACTGCGAAGTAAAGAATTGCCTCCCAGCTGTGCGTCACAAAAAACAATGGCGCTTAACTCAGCATTTTTTATTTTTATTTTTAGGATTTATTTACAAAGTTCAGTTTACATGAAACTCTTCATTTGTATTGTTGGCTTAAATCTAATTACTTATAAACTAAATATAATCTAAATTACAAATGACGAAGGCATTCATCGAGCACATCTAAAATCATTAAGATTGGCAAACATGTTCAGAAAAGAATGAATAGGATATGTTTTATATTCTAATTTGGTTTTCATTATATTTTCCTATGATAACGTGTCTAACTTCATTAATGAGGGGTAGGTTAGAATAAAAGTTATTGGCAAGAAACTCTATGTGGTGTGTGATGGGTTTTAGGTTACATTCGTGGTGTAATTGTTTATTGGAAATTAACCAGGGGGCTTGGCTGATTGTTCTTAGGTATTAGTTTTGAAATATCTGAATTTTGTTGATATTTTATTTTGCCGCGTTTGTCCAAATTGGAGAAGCGCACAGAAGAAGAGGTCTTATGATGGTTTTAAATATGGTGATGCTATTATTTAGTGATGGTTTGCTGTTATTTATTTGTGGTTTTAACTGTGCTATTTTCGCTTTAGCTTGTGGAACTTTGGTATCTATGTGTATTTTCCAGTTTAGGGCTGAGTCCATGTGAAGGCCAAGGTATTTAACGGCATTGTTATGAAGAGTTGAAAGGATTGTGTTGTTTATTTTAAACGTAATAGGGATGAACTATGGTTTGAATGTGAAGACGTTGGCTGTATATTTTGATTTTCCATTTCGTTGCCCCTGTTTCTATTTTATTTAAATGGAGTTGGATTTCGTTAGCCATGTAATTAATAGATGAGTGGAAGATGTAGATTACGGATTTATCAACTGAGCTATGTTAGTTTATCTTGGCATATCGGCTGTGTACAAGTTATAAAGTAATGGTGAGAGTTGTGATCCTTGAGGTAAGCCGGCTGTGATGGGGGGGGGGGTTGAATTTTGATTTACTAATATAACTGAGAAAGTTCAATTGGTGAGGAACGTTCAATTTTTATGAAGATGTATGGAGGCATAAGAGTTTATAAATTGATAAGTGATTTAAGTCTCCATGCCATATCTTGTCGAATGCTTTAATAATGTCCATGGAAACTGCTAATGAATTTCTTTTGGAAGGAGGAGACTTAACTCTGCAAGTAGCTAAAATCGAGGCTCTTAAAACAAGTTTTTATAAACTTCAAAGTCCTTTAATGAACACTAGTTTATGGGAACATGTAGGGGGGGGGTGCAGGTGCGATTTGTTTACACGCACGTTTTAGAGCACGTGAGAAACAGGTGGAGGCAGGTGGAGCCGTGCGGGTGGAACTCGAGTTATGAATCTAAAATTGTACCTACTCTACCACATTACCACTACCAAGAGACCTTTTTGAACCTTCTATTGAATGTTTGGACATTTCTGACGATCCCTACTCTAGAACACGCAAATGAAATTAGAAGACTGGAGAAAGAAATAATATTTAATGAAAAACTTAATGTGACTATTAGATTTTTGTGAAAGTTCACCTCGAGAGATTAGCAATATTATAATATTTACTTACGCAAAACCGAGAATGTGTACGCACAGTTCAGGGGTTCGCAGTTAGGGTCCACTATTATTTTCTGTTTTAAAACAATTACTTACGAACTATTATATTTACGAACTTATATTATATTAACACAGATCCAGCTACAAATTATTACCAGCCTTCACCGCTACGAGTTGTTGGGTGTTCTCTTAACTGAATACGCGGGGTTATGAGAAAGAAGATGGGGACATTTACTCTTACCCAGCCCCAGTGCAGTTTGCATTGGAGATGGATGGGAAGGAAACGTAGGATCGCGGATGGTTCAGGACTCGTTGTATAGGCTACTCTTTCCGTATAACCTGGAAATTATCAGGAAACCCACGGTAACTACCGACTAGAGCGGTATGAATTCGCCTCCATTAGGCACCACACTAGCTGATGTTCAGCACATTAAGTAAATTCCTGTCACCTGTCTGGCAGTGATCGAACTTATGACGGTACTGGTACGCTCGACCGAAAGGCCACTAACTATTATTCTTGCCGCTGTCGATTCTTGTGAAGATGAATATGCGCATTGCCGTCAATGTATCTTAAGCACGTTAGAGGCGCATCTAGAAAGTAAGTAGCCCTACGTCTTCATCAAAAAGAAAAAATCATGGGAAAACTTGATAACTTGAAAACTTGACTGTAGCAGATACAGCTCATGTTACATTATTTGCCTACATACCAACAATTAAAAAATTTGCCATAACATGGGATCAATTTCTTATCCTAGAGTCGTAGTAATCTGCGTCCTGAGATGGTTACCAGTGTTTGACAGCCAACCGCAATTCGGCGCTACTGTGTTACGCGTATTGTTGATTTGATTAATTTTAATTACTTTCCTCAAAAAGTATGTGATGTATGGGGCAGAAGAATAATCAGCGCACGTTTTCATAAGTTCCAGAATCTCTTTCCCATCCTCTGACTTGAGATGATTGAATGGTGGATAAAAGGAACCACAAATCGAGAATAGACATTTTTACTTCAATTGTTTTTAAAACTATTTTGGATCGGTAAACGAACTACAGACTTTATTTTAAAGTATTGAAAAAATAGCAATCCACATTCCCGGGTCTATTCTTTTCATTACTAGCATCAATAAAACTAAGTTTAACGAAACCTGTGCTCCACAAAAGAAAGTAAAAGCTACAAATTCGTCAATAAATAGGGAAAGTAATGGTAAGATTCCAAGCTCAATAACAAGAGACTCACTGTATATATTTGCGGTAATATATTATCTTATGTGATTAAAAATAATCCTGTAAGATATAATATTTAACAAAATTGCCAGTGAAGGAATCTACATTAGTACAGGAACATGCTTGACATTTCTTTTTTTTCAATATTGTATGCGTCTAAAAAATCTGCGAAAGGGTATAAAAGCCATTAAAATTAAATTTTTTTAAACAGTCAAAAAAATATAATATTCGGCTAACTAATTAAGAATTCGAATTCTCTTCGAGGAATTTATTATAATATAGATAAAGAATCTCCTCAATGATTGCGTACTATTATCGAATCTCGTTGCATACCTCAACTGGCCTCTCAAAAATAATTAATGGTTGGTGATAATCTTAAGCAATCCTCCACTCTGCAAATAATAGAAAGAGGACTAGGAATGAAAAGGCGAGCTCAGTTAGGGCAAAAAACGACATTCAGTTTTCGTTATTAGGCTGATTTCGGTAGAGGAGACAGTAAATTCCGATAAAGGAAAATACTGCGTGAATACATAAGGCTAGGAAGCAACCAATAAGAAAATAATAATTATTGTATCAATATCTACTAATTCCATTCCCTAAATTACAGAAGAATAGTATTAAATTACTGAAATTTCTTTCATTTGCCTGCACTGACTTTAATTTATAGCGAAGTTAACACACATGCTTTTCATACAAACTTACATCACTTCATACAAACTTTTTAGTTTAAAGATCAAAAGTAGTTTTTCAAATATATTTTGAATTTAAATGGACGTACATAAAATTAACAGAAAAGGGTGCAGCAAGAACAACAAAACAAAAATACTATCGTATAATATGGAAATAAATTGATTATTTCAAAAACCAGTTTTCGCAAATACTGCAAATAAAGAAGTACTGTACATTTATCCAGTAAAACATATCTTCACACAATATACCAGTTCTTTACAAAGGATATAAATATATTTGTGTTCCATAACACAATATATAAGGAATACATATTTATTGGCGGGCGTACTTTCTTTCGGGCTTTGCTTTCTCATGAAGTCAGCTGTTTTGAATGCAATGACGCACTCAATATGAGAATTCAATCCTACCCGAATATGAGAATATATGAGGCGGTATAACTCAATAAAATGTGTGTTTTTTGATAAAATCGAAACTGTGTGATAGTTCTTAGATTTTCCCCGAGCTTCCAGGTATCTACTAATATTGACACATCTTTCAGGGTCAAATGCTGCATAGTCTCGTTCCAATTTATACGCACATTGATAATTAGTAATATAGATATTTTGTATTTTTCCCAAGTTGAAAAATCCGTCCTACGTTTACCGATCAAACTAGTTTTCGAGTAAATTACGAGCCTGCAATATCAGGATGAAAAGCGCACTCGTCTGCGCGCCGTCTATTTGCATTCTGCGGGGCGAGTGATCGCTTGACCCCCCTTGCGCTGCTGCGCACCGGTTCGGATCCAGGGCCCGGTGCATCCGCCGCCCGCGCGAGCGCCGCGCGACGGGTCGTGGCCGGGCCGGTGCGCGGCCGGTGGGGGCGGCCAAAGGGCGCGCGGCCGGCGCACGCCTTCTCGACGCACTCCCCGGCTTCGACCAGCACTCCCCGACGCACACAGGATTTTCGACACAAGCTACATACATAGGTAGAATTCAGCCGCTGCCACGAGGAGAATTCTACCGGCCGGAGCAGCCGACCGGTAGTTTTCCGTGGTTCCTCCGATCAGCACCAGGCGAATGCCGGAGCCGTACCCCAACAAATGGTCCAAGGACCGGGCGAGATATGGCCTTCCTCTCCCTTGCCTTATCCTCACCCCTCACACATATATTTACACTTACATGCACTGCACTGCCATACCAGTCGGGATCTGAACAGAGGAACAGAGACCAGTCGGGATCTGAAAGCTTGGCCCGGTGGAGCGGTGCCTTGCTCTGGTTGGAGCTCTCAAGCCAAAATTTACGTCGGCACCAGATATCACCATCTCGGGGTTCTTCCCCCGCCAGTGGGGGAAGCCTCCCGTGTCAAAAGCTTGTACTTCACTGACGGGAATAATTGTCATAGCTGTTCACGCTCCCGGAAGTACGAAATAGCCAATGAATCAAACATAACTGTTCGAAGAGCACAATTGAAAATCATCCCTGGTGATGCACTCTGTTTCCGATGAGTACGGAACACGGAGAATCTCATATCACATTTTGAGATTCGTGGTGACAGACGATCATAATTCGTCATTTAGAAAAATAGTTTCGAGGTTAAAAATGACGTTGTGTTATACACGGTAACTTCTCTTATCAATTCGCAATGTAAGGAATACACTTTGGCTAATTTTGAATGTGAGAAATGTTTCATATTGATACCATTTGACGATCTTAATTTGGAAATGGATTTTTCCTATTTTTACCAATATAGTTCTCAACGAACTATATAATGTCGTTTTGTAATTGTTCAATAACTGGCTGCTAGATATAACTATTATTTTGTGACTTTTTCACTGACCTTTCTGTGACTCTTAACTGATATTACCATCTTTAGTATATTACTAATTTCCAATGCTCAAAATAAAAGTGTGGTTCTTCCTGCCATAAGAGGTGTCTATGATTCTTGAGACACTCAGGAACTTGGGAAAAATACATAAAATCTAGATTACTAATTATCAATGTGCGTATAAATTGGAACGAGACTATGCAACATCTGACCATGAAGGATGTGTCAATATTACTAGTTACTTGGAACCTCGGGGAAAATCTAAGAACTATCACACAGTTTCGATTTGATCTAAAAAACACACATATTTTATTGAGTTATACCACCTCACAGCTGACTTCATGCGAAAGCAAAGCCCCAAGGAAAGTCCACCCTCCAATAAATATGTATTCTTTTTATGTTGCGTTATGGAACGCAAATAATTTTATATCCTTTGTAAAGAACTGTTATATTGTGTGAAGATATGTTTTACTGAATAAATATACAGTACTACTTTATGGAAGTAATGGCAAAAACTGTTTTTTGAAATATTCAATTTACTTCAATATTATACGATGATAGTATTTTTGTTGTTCTTGAGCTCTGTGAGTGCTAGCATTTGGAAAACCATTACATATGGTTTTGTTCAGTAGCAATTTTTCTGCAGTAAAAAAATTATATTAATTTTCAATGCGTGTAGAATTTGAAAAATGCTATGCAGCCTCCGACCTTTTGAGAGATGTCTATTTTTATCTATACCTTGAAACTCGAAAAAAAGTACAAAAATTATAGAAGTTCAATTTTTTAAAATACAAATATTTGATTGTGTTATGGGTTTATTGTTGAGTCCTAATACAGTGTGCGTCACAATTTCCAAGATAGCTGATGTAAATGCGATAGCGATACTCCAAGGAAGAGAACTCTCGCCATTAGATATTTGCTATTCACGTATTACGATAACAGAAACATTTTAAAGATATTGTACTCTGTGTGAGCATATATGAGGCACACAGTAAGTTTCCATAGGTGGACAACGAAAGGGAAACGCAATATTATAGAAAACTTTATTGTAGCATATTCAACACATGTTGCCACATATTCTCATTGAACTACCAACAGAATGAAGGCATATCATACGGCGATATCAATATTTGTATCCCGGTGTCGAAAAAGTCTGCCACCTGAGGTAGATCCTAATGTTTGACAGCCACCTGCATCTCTGCGTCATTATGATACGCGTAATGCTGACTGGACAGGAATGTCTAGAAATGTAAGAAAAAATAAAATCGCTGGGGAGTGAGATCCTAAACTTAGGGTGGATGATCTAACGGACGGCCACACACGGCTCGGGTCACAAGAGATGCAAAGTCCATTTGGAGGTGTTTATCCACTCACTCTTTACTTACACAGTGTGTGCTAGATACGGTGGTTACCACTTTTTGTAATAATTTGAGGCCACAAACTGTAAGATCACATTAACCGAATAATAACAATAGACCAATTGTACTAAACTTCTCTCATTATTTCTAACTTTCGCATTCTTCAATAATTTAGAGAATTTAATTCTAAAGCCATAGAATTCAAAACCAGACATTTCTCTATTATTTTATGACATGTTGTGTGATAGGTATTTTCAAAATACTTAAGGTTACGCCTTGCTTCAAAAAAGGCTATAAAATTAAAGTCCAACTTATGGGGGACATTTGTATTTCGTCAATTTTTTCAAAAATAGTACAGATACTTTCTACGCGCGAATGTTCATATTTCTTACTAAATTGTAAGGTGGATTTATATAATTAACATTCACGAAAACAGACATCCTCTTTTTTACAGATGTCGCTATCAATATCAAGCAGGCTTCCGAATTCTTTTAGATCTCTCAAAAGCATTTGACGTTGTTATTTATAACATTTACTTTCAAAATTACCTTCGTATGGAATTCACATTGTAGATTGTTTACGTTCGTATCTTAAACAATGATCTTAGAGGGTAGAAATTTGGCAATGTAATTAAGGGACCCTTCTTATCTTTAAAATTCATTGCTTATTGCACATGCAGTCTCGCAGGATTCGATTTTAGTCTCAGTTTTCCTTTCTGTTTGTGAATGATACATACTCGTTGATTAGGAACAGAAAAACAATTGTTTCCTAATGACACGAATAATCCTTGCAATAAGGGAACAGTAAATAGTACAATATCAGATGTTTAAACTGGTTTCATGATTACAAATTAATAGTAAACGAAGGCAAAACTGTTTCAGTGTAGTTTTCCTTTAAAAAAAAATAAATATACTTCATTGAAAATAAATAATTTGCAATTGTCTAATGTGAGGTAACAACATTTCTGGGTGTCTCAATTCAAATGGAAAGTCTTTTTCAAGGATTTGAACGAAATATTGTGTATTATCAAAGGCCTTTCAGAATCCTTTCAAATTCAGTCAATCACAGAAGTAAAGGAAGCAAGGAAAGAAGGAACATTGCAACTAATCGAATTTGTTATTTCTATTTAGTCTTCTTTCAAGTTCTTCAAAAAATAAAATAAAAGTTGTTCGAGTAGTTTTAGTGAGCGTTTACTGTACTCACACAGGAGGAAAAGGCAGATTAAGCGGGCCATCTTTTCGTGGGCAATAACATTACACGCGAAGATTATGAACAAATGTCTATTCCATAATGCCATACGTCAATAGGAAATATTTAAAAGTTGCCACCCTCTTCCTTGGAACATTGTTGTTGCATGTAGAGAGTTGTGTTGCACGAGCACGTCCCAAGAGCAACGCACTGAGTATGAGAATTCAAAAAGGAAACGAAGTATGAGAATATGCGGAAAAAGACTAAAATATTTTCATTTCATGTCAAAGTCGAAACAGTTTCATTGTATTTTGATTTATATCGAGTTCCTGATTACCTAACGAAACCATAGAATGGTGAAGTATATCCAAAGAAGTAGCAAGCAACCAACAAAACCGTAGAAAGAAATCTCACATGGTCAAAGGCTGCAAAATTTAATTAGTTATAAAATTATTGTAAATTAGCTATATAGATTTCTTCGACGTCTTAGATATCTAACGGAACCATAGATATCTCTCACATGACCAGAGAGAGCACAGTTTTCTTTAATTTTCTGCGTGCATTTAAAATTTATAATGTAGTATTCATTAGTAAATATAATATATTGTATTTTTTTATTATTTACCATTTCGCACTGAATGTTATGTTGCATGAAAATTTATAATGGAGGAACGCATAAAATCCTCTGCAAGATAAGAATTAAAATCCTTGCACTTAATAACGAAGTCCTAATATGGTATTGATTATATAGAAAACTACAAAATAATCAAAGGAGGAGGATATAATTGAGAAATAAAAGATTTGCATGGAAAAGGAAAAGGTCAGAACCTGCTGAATGTGTGTGAGTAAAAAACAGTGTGTACTGCAATGCGGCTAAAAGCCATACGGTATCTGAGTGAAAGGAAATGACCGGACAATCCTTGGCAAACGGAGAGAAACAATCACAATTATAAAATAAAAAGTACTGCTTCTTTGAGCGTAGAAAATATATTTATTTGTAAATCGTATAAATAAAAATGTATATGGAATATTTGCAACTGTTTCTGTTTTGCTTCCTTCAAAATCTGACGGAAGACAGTATAGTAGAGTGTATGAATATATTATGGAGTATCAACAATAGTCTGTAAAGGAGCAGGGCCAGTGTAGTTCAGCGATGTTGATGGGATACATTTCAATTGTGTGTAGAACTAACTTACAGATGACGGTTACATATTACCACATACCGATATTGAAAAATAATTTCAATTGGACGTAGTGCCTCCTGCAGACTTGCAATGTGACAATGTGAACATGTGTCATATCAAGCTCTTGAGAATCGTAGTAATATATAAAATACGCAAGAAGTTTCAGATTAAGAGACAAAATATTGTACTTTGCGATGTCCCCAGCTCTACCCGAACAGGCATATCAATGTCATTCTATTTGAGCTTGCCCTCAGATCGTTTGTATAATTTATGAAATGTTACGGAATGACCGAATTTGACAAAAAATTAAAAACGAGAAATCGAACGCCGAAGAATGATGCCCGGTGTGAAGAGGAAACGGTCTGCAAGTTTCTTTCTTGATAGAGAAGAATCAGAATATTCAGGAATTACTAGATTATGATGACATTTTAGTGTCGACACTATCTCTTGTAAGACCCAGCGCCTTAAATGCAATCATCTAAGGCCACAACGCCCCCTGATTTTCACTACGCGCGTTGTGATCTGGGAAATGAAATAATGACTTCGAAGGTAGTTTGGATTAATATACAAAGTTATATATTAATATTTTGTCGCATTTTTTAACAGCCTGCTGACGCCAGTATTAGCAAATAAATATTTTCGCAGTAAATAAAATTTAATAATTATTTTTCAAACGCATATTTCGTTCAAACTATCGGTTTATATTAAGCCATGAAAATCTATTTTTCATGTTTTTGTGCTATTTTACTTTATAAACTCGTTGGTAACTAAATTCACCAGTAAATGGTGTGTCAACATTTATGGAAAACCTGAAATAGAACATTTATTTTGCTAAATTTTGCCTTCCTTAGAATACTGAAATTCGAAGAAAACTACAATTACACAAAAGATATTACGAGAGACAGGTGTGTGCAAGGCCAGGTAAGCATTGTTTGAAGCGTTTATTATGGGTTTTGAATGAGGTCGCACGTCGATTGCACTCTGAAACGCTTTATAACGTAACAATTTCTGCTCTCTCCCTGCGGGGTGTGAAAGTGCGGCGTGTTGTGTGCAGTTCGAAAACAAATGCACTTCAATAAAAACCTTACAGCTTCTTTGTTTGCTTGTTTGTAAACTTTGTGTGATGGTTTAATTTTTTTTATAGTAAGAGTACTGTATATTCTTTCCATTGTATACAAAGTCCCCCAAATAAACGGGGCCACGTTCTGTGAATGCCAGTTTTGTCAACCGCGTGATACCAACTAATTCATGAAGTACTGCTACGTACGCTCCCCCTCGTACCGCGTTCAACCACCTTTTTACGCACGGCCAGCGGTTAGGCTTCCTCGTACGCTGCCAGTCTTTGTTCAGGAGTCAATTGGAATCTCTACTACATCTGATAATTAATTAGGCAGTTGCATATTAACTGGATGTGCGTTTCCGGTGTCGGCTGCCAATGGTAAACAATACCGAGGAACTAACATGGCTTTCAGTATCTTCGTTTCATATGAATATTACCGGTTAATGAAATTAACATTTCCAAAAGCCTGGCAGTTAGAATAGGGAGAAAGTAGGCAGGAATTTTTTTTTCCAAAATCATGTTTCGTTCCTATAAGATCTTACGTACTTAAAAATATACATTGTGTGATTAAATAACTTTCTCGCGTTCAAATCTTTGAAAAACAACGGGAGATCCTTGCAATAAACGACTCTCTGAATAAGAAATAATCAAAATCATGTACTCAGTTGTCTTGTGGGGAAAACGATCTACCTTCATCGTATTGCTGTATCAAATTGTATATAATTTGTTTTAACTGTGTCCTTTGGAGAACATAATTTTTGCACTTAACCTACATAGCGAATGCCATATTACTAACACACATGATGTAACATTGCTGGTATACATTTGTACAGCGAAAATCACTTGAACCTATCTGACAAGAAAATAATACATAAAGATGTTGCGGGCTGTGTGCGGGATGTTGCGGAAAAGAGGCTGCGATAAATAATACAAAGTCGACTTATGAAGTAAGGTCATTCAACTTCTACAAATCACATAACAAACTTCCCTATTAGATAGAACCAACATTTATTTTCCCAAGAAATTTTCTATTATAGTCCATTTAAAACAAAATCATTTGCGTGTACGAGGTTATTCAGAAAATATTTCAATAACTCCGGCTCATATTTCAATCACATGCTTCTCTCTGAGAACTGTTTCTTCTCACATGTTGCCTTGAGACGTCTAAAAAGTGACGACATACAAATTCAAATTAAGATTTAGATTACCAGACTTTCACTATTGTGCTCATACGTCCAGAGCTCGCCTTACAATATTGCAAATCTTTCGAGAAACCAGCACTCTGTCAAAGGTACTGCCATCATATGTTTGAAAGTTTTTTATATACTGAAGTAGTTCGTAAGTAATTTTTGAGACGTCAAATTTGGCACATGCTTTGTAATTAAACTTTTTAAAGCTGCTTATATATGAATGCGTACATAAACATGTACATATTTCAACAATATAGCATTAAATTATAATAATGCTTAATGATAATTTTTTATTTGTAAGTAAATGTTTAACTTTGCCAGTGACATGGTGTCGCAACTACTGATTGGCAGTCATAAATATGTTAATGAAGAAGAAAGCGGAAAATTTGTTAAAAATAAGACTGTCTTGTGTCCATAAAAATCTAGTTTTCAACTCACAGAAGACTCTATATATCTATATTTCTTTTTGCTACTTCCGATATTACTATTACTTAACTCACACACTCATTGTAGAACTTTTAAAGAAGTAAGTATACTTCAGTCACAAAACTTCAAGACTAAGTGAAATAATTAAGGGTTTTACATATTTTTAGTTTTCAAAATACTTAGCCTCCTTTTGTTTTTGCCGAAAGTGAAAAATTTTTATTATTAAAATATTTTAAAATGTAAAAAGAGCATTTCTCTATTAAAATTTCACTGGTTTTGTTCCAATGTTTTATTGTATTCTATCAATTGAAATTAAATTACCCCGTTCTCTGTGATAATACCAACGGTTCTAAACAAATTATTCCACTTACTCTAAGTCCCTCATTATTATTGTCCAATGTCAATATTTCGATGGATACCGTGTCGAGGTGCTTACCATTCTCAGAACTCAGTGAATTGACAACGCGTGCCGGCACAAGCAGTGCAATCCATCAGCTACAGCTTCTCCCGCGCCAATGCAAGGGTACACGATCACAACATCACACATTTTTATCTTATACTCGTCGTTCGATTTTCTTGTATGTTCAACATTATTTAAAATATATTAATAATAATTATGGAGGAAAAAACGTAGAAGTATTATTTTCTCCTTGTAGATTATTAATACGAATTTATAATATTTTGCTAGTATTTATACTATTTGAATATATTTTATATATTTTACAAGTATTTATACTATTTGAATATATTTTATTCAATATTTTTTTTCAATGAAACACTTATCAGTGGTCATAAAATAAATTTTCCTTAATTGTAAGAGCACTATCTGTTTTGTCTCTACAATATTGATAAAGGTGAATCATTATTCAGTAAAAGCCCATTGTAGGAGACACCTGGGCTCTGATTTTTATCTTTTATAAGAAGAAGCTATTTTAAAGAGGAAATGCCCAAGAATAGGCTAATTGAATCTTCATATGAGGGTACATTATATATTTTAATTAAATATGTTAAAACAATTACATCTTGCCGGAAATTGAATTCGGGTCGCCTGGTTTATGCCCAGTTGCTTCAATCACCTCACTACAGAGAATTAATTATTAAAATTTCCAACTTAATTGCTTCTTCAAAGGACATGAACTGATGCCACTACAGTTCTTCTGACCGGGAGGTCCTAGGGTTGGAATTCCGACGGTAGCAGGATTTTCCACACTGGCTAGGTAGTTAGATCTAATAATGCTTCTGTCTGGAGGAGAATGCTAGAAACCGACTGCTCTAGTAGGTAGTTTTCCGTAGTTTCTTTGATCAATACAAGATGAAAGCTAGAGTAGTATTCTAATAAACGAGCCACGGAGAGATTATACGAATATCCACATTCCCAAAAGAGCTCAATAAAACACACTGATAGTGAAGCTTCATTAATGACCAGAACGTTCCTATTTACGACGTGACAATACTTAAATTCAACGAAAATCAGACTCTTCGAGGAGTTCCAAGGCAAAAGACAAGAGAATAATCTAAACTTATTGCTGACTATACTTTTGTGAGTTAAACCATTAGGATGATTTATAAGAATAAAAACAATATTTCAACTAATATTGATATAAACGTTATTATCTTTAATCTTGTAGATCACGTTGATAATGTTGATCTAAGCGTTATTGATCTACTGTTTAAGTATTTTCCAATCATTTTCCATCATTTGACGTGGAGATACCATTTCCATTGAAAAATATGTGGTCTTCTGCAAGACAATTTAAAAGTGGAAAATGTGAAGACCTACCTGATTGATATATTGAGTCAGTAACTATTCTCTATTGAAAGCTAACAGTGTGTTTCTGTATATTCAGAGTATAAATATCAGTGTGTATTCTTTCATTTGGATTTGGTTCACTTATATTAAGAACGTTGCCCGTATGTGTTTGTGTATATCCTATACAAATACAAATACAATATTATTTAAATATTTCTTTAATATACACTTTAATTGTAAAATATGTTCATATTCACAGATAGACCTTTTGTTGATGTGTAATTTAACTATTTTATTTGGAAATTAGGAATACTAAATCGTTAGAGAGCTTATTTTAGAATATGCTTTACTATTCTGGAGGAGAGACTACTATTGTCCCTTAGAAGCTGAATAATCTTATACGAAGGTTCATCCATCACCAGATTATTCTGTGTTAATTTTAAAATACAGTTCGGGGTTTAATCTGCCTATTCGTTTGTCCGAAAGAAATCAATTGCAAAAGAAGGGGCAGATAACAAAATCAAATTTCCTTTTAATGGTTGCCTCACATATAAGAGACCACAAAAACTATTACATTATTCTTACTCCATACTCAGAAAACAGGAAAAGAATATGTTCACGACACAATGTCAATGCATGTAATATGATCTAAAAATTTCTGAGAAGTATTCACTAATATGCCACTAACGTTTTACGATTAGTAACATCATTTATCTAGCGGTGCTACAACATCACGTACTTTGTTCTAATTAGGCAACGTCTAGGCAATACTATATTACTTGAGCCTGAAAAACAGTTCCTGAATAAGAAAAAAGTTTCGTTGGCAACGCAGGATTGAAAATTAACACGCCATTCACGATCCCACTATTCCTGATATTTTGTAGAAAACGTGTTGTAGAATACATTTTGTAGGAAAGGGCAAAAAAATGTAATATTTTTCAAATATTTGGAGAGTTAATTGGAATTGACTTGTATCATTATTTAATAGTACTATTATCTATCTGAGAAAAAATGTTAACTAAAAATTTGCAGCCAATTTTCAAAACAGTTTGAGGCTCCTTGCATGTACCTGCCAAAAATTAAAACATTCGTTTCACGTTTATAGGGTTTGAATTTAGGCCAAATCGATCGTGGTATGTCAACTTTGGAGAAAATAATCTCAATGGTTTAGGAGCGAAGGTTGACCACAGACGGAGACTATCCGCCCTAAACCAATTATTCGGATCCACCGAGACGAGGATTCTGACTGCCCAGAGTCTTCGAGGAAGTAATTTACTATATTAATGCGCAAGATTTATCCACATTTTCGATAATAGGGACACACAGTGCAAGTTTTTCTGTCAAAAATTACCAATATAACCTGCAGAGATACAATAATTTTTTATATATTTGTTGTTATTATTATTATTATTGTATAATTTGCATGTGAGTTATATAATCTTATTTATGTAATTAGGTGTCACCGGATTATACCCATTAGCCGTTTAAATAAATTCATTTACTTAATACTTTCTCTTTACTATATAAATACATATTAGACCAGAAAGTAAAAAGTACTGAAAATATTTTGAAATTATGAGAATTGAAACAAGTATTAGGTATTCATGTAAATAGCAGAAGATTGCGAACGTGAATAAAAGTAGTTTCGTGACGTGATGTTACATACAATGTAATATGTATAATAAGCTGAATTCGACGACCTCAAGATGAACAAGACTTCAAATTTCAACTGGGGTTTTCCTAAATATGTTCTAAAATTTAAAACAATTTCTGTTTTGCGAAAAATGCAAATACTAAAATGATTTGAAGCCCTCATATATAATACATAACCAAGTATACCATAATTATAAACCAAGTATACATATCTCTTTCTTATTTAAATCTATTCTTCAAAATTAAATTTTTAAGTATTTTTTACAATGGTTACCAAAAATATAAGTAGTTTTGTGTAATTTTATGTGAAAGCATGACAGTTTTCAAAAGGTATGTAATTAAGATCTCAAAACTGGCTCATATTTATTTTTCTCGAATAGAACAGAGTGAGCTTATAAATATGTTTTAAGCTGGATATGAGTCGAAACCATTTATATTGAACTCTCTAAAATTACGGTAACGTTACAAACGTACGAGAAAATGTGTGCTGTTCGCGCATAATTTCTTTCTCCAATGCTCCTTCGTCGTTCTGTACACTCTTAACGGTCTTCTCTTTATTTGTACATTTTTATTAAATGTGTATGAATATTATGTTAACAAGGATTGATGTTATAATTATGTTATAAGATGTTATAAATATTACATTTTAATCTGAAACTTAATAATATTACTAATCACAAATCTAATAATATTTTAAATTGTTCTTCAATTTTTATAGCAATCAGAATGCGAAAACCGAATCCTTATTTAAGTCATTATGATGCAGACATTTTTGTCACTAATAGTATTTAACTATACACAAAAAGTTATATTTTTATATATAAATTTTAAATATAAATAAAAAGAAATAAAACAATTGATAATGATTGTTCATTGATTATTAATTAAAATGATTGATGATGATTAATATTTGTGATCGTTAAAAATTACGTATAAGCAGAATATGTAGAACAGTCGACTTCGATTTTATTGAAACTCTGGCACCAACATTTTTAGTTTAGTATAGCTGAATTCCCTATATGCCATGTCAAAATAAAGGTTTCCCCAAGTTGGACGATTTTTAATTCACAATTTAAGTATCCAAACCAATAAAATCAAACGTATAAAATCATAATTTAGCCTTAAAATATTATTTTATTGCTATTTTCTATGCAAATATTTGTATTCATAGTTTTGCTTATTTTTATCCCAAATTGTTCGAGACTAGCTACATATTCACCTTTCTGGAGGAGCATTCTTGCGGTCAGCTGCTCTCATCGATAGTTTTCCGCCCTTTATCCAATCAGTAATACGGGATAGCTAAGTCAATACCCTAACAAACGGGCCACGGAACTCTCACAATATTTTTTTCCTCGTCTTATGTTCACTCCTTACTTATACACCCTTACACTTTCAGGCAGTTCATTGCACACATACCGGGCGTCCAGTCGGGAGCCTAAAGCCTCTCCCGCTGGTTGGAGATACCTGGTTGGGAAATACCCACTAGCCGATGAGTAAGATCTGCGCTGAATCTCGCCATACAGGAGGGGTCTATAAAACACATGCTCTACGCTGACTAGACGAATGACCTTGTAAGCTGACGGACCCGGAAACACTAATCAATCTTATCCCTAGTTCATGCTATCGCCTCACTTGATTCTACATTATCCACACACTCAAAAGATATTGGTGGTGACATAGCACTCTTGAATGAATTTTGCACTGTTGAAACACTTTTTATTTTCTCCTCTCACTCTTTTCACGATGCCATAGCGAAACGTGATTTCACTGGTTTTTATATTCTACGATTCTTTGAAAAATGAATTCAGACTTAAACTTGAGCTCTTCTTCCCCAAGTTAGACTTTATCGATTAACTGCGATAAACGATAAAATAATACTCATTGTTTTCTACTGAATGCACATTGAAGCAGGAGTTTTGTGCGAATGTAAATGAATTTATTAGAATTGTGGTGGTAACAAATTGTTTTCCACAATTGAATTTTTTGGTATAATTTTGTAAAAATGGTGTGTTATTTGTCTCGCCAGTTTGTATTTTTTTAAGACAGTTAAATAGTGGTTTTCGTGTGCTTATTTGCAGACTTTTATCAAGTTATTTAGCTAAATATCAGCCTGTCCATAAATTGTCTTTACGATTTGTTTCAAAAACATGTATTTTAAAATTTCTTCCTTCCACATCCAAGATAAATGTACAGTACTTAGATTATCGAGGCATTTTATGTTGCGGACGATTTTCCATCTACAATTACACTGGAACTTTCACCTCAACATTATTTTGGGCGTCACGCGTGGCTTGACGACTTGGCTTCGCGTTCGACTAGCTTCGACTGATTTGTGGGGAAACCTATCCTTCAAGAGACCTATCCGCGTCTATGACTTTAATGCTACTGTTACCGAGTGTTTCTTTATGCCATTTTTGCAACAAAATGTGTTACGTCTACTATTTTCGTATCAAGTAAATTTTTTCTAATATCTATTATTGGAAATCACGACATAAGGATATCTTTAGTACATGAATTTTGACATTCATGGAGGTCTGAATCATTTTCATTTCTTAAACGTTTACGTTCTAATCTTCTAATTATTATTTTTTAATTGCCTGACATAAAAACTTAGTTCGCAGAGTATTTGCAGTAATCCTTGTAGTTACTTTCTCTTTTCAATATGTGAAGCCTGGGTTCACCAACCTCCTTTTTTTTATATTCTGCGCTGGCTCTACGATATCCATCATGTGTTGAATGTCTTAAGCCCTTGGTATCACGAGTTCATAATTTCATTCTGCTTGACACTAAACGTTTCTAGCCAGCATTTCAGTTATGAGAAAACAATAAACCCTTATCGACTGTAGCACAACCCCCTAAGATGCTCTTCAATTAATTCTTTCAGAGATGTTGATAGTCGTGTGGACATCCCCCGGAGCCATTTCCTCCTTGAACATGTGTAGGTAATCCCATTAGGTTTGTGAAAAACACCTGCCTTACGTCTCTTCTGCGGAGGTCAAATGCGAGAATCTCTTCGACGCACACAAAAACATATACGATCAGTCTAGGCGAGGAACACGCGATATTCGAGCCGTGTTTTCTATTTAAAAATTGTTGACGTCGATCTCTAACTCTTTCAGGTTTTTATTAATTACTTATTTTTTTATCATGAAATAAAGAGTAAAGTCTGTATATGACGTGTAGAATAAGAGTACAATTTGTGCACATTTTCTTGAGCTTGGTTCCGTCTTTTTCTCTTTTACATTACATAGTTTATTAATGATAAACAAGAGCTGTTGACAGCTTGTAATGACAAGAAATGTTTACTTCCGCGTCATAGAAACTAATTACATGGGCAAACGATCCACAGAATTTATTTGATAGTACTGTTGACGACATTAAAAAATCCTCTCTTCTCTCCCATCTAGCAAAATAGAGTTCAAGAACACCTTCGCAGATTGTAGTGTTACTTTTATTGTCTAGATGCACTGAATGGGATCGTCAGCATTTTCTAAATGTATCAAGGGAAACTGAATGGAAATGAAACTTGTTACAGTATGATTTGCGAATGGAGAAATAAATAAATTTATCCACGGAATTAATATTTCAAGGTTGTTTGAACAGTTTTATTTTACCGTAAAAAATATACTATTTGAGAATATATGGCAATTTTGAATAGGTTTTCATAAATTGCATTCTCGACTCTCTCAGACCTCTTTGACCATAGTAGGGGTAGTTTTACGAAGCTCGCCGTCATGGTCAACATTGCATTGCATTATGCCAATTACTAATTTGCCTCATATATTTTTTACATATATCTCATTTTACATCAGATCGCACACAGTATAATATAAGCAACCATTTTTGAAAATTTGCGTGCAATTCAAATATTTCAAACATACGTTGATAAGCAGATACTAAAACTCATAGCACCTCAAAATAATGCATATGTGTACTTGACGGAGTACTATCATCTATCATTTACTGTTATTCCAGATAACTTTGTATGTTTTAGAAACTTTGAGACTTAAAAATACTTAAGAGAAAACATTCCATTCCTTCCAAATGTGTTGCAAGTGCCAAAATCTCAGAACAGAATTATGGATAATTGATAGTTATCCATTCTTGGCCTTGAGCTGTATGGAAGCGGCGGCCAACTGGTAGTTCGTGACTTAATGGCAGACAAAGAAATTCTGATATTACTTAAATTCGCTTATCCTATTTAATAATGCATTACAAAAAAACATTATTGGGAATTGAGTTGTTACGAAAAAATACTGTTTCTGGCTAAACATCTACATGGAATTCTGTGTACGCGACTGGATTATGCAGAAAAGTTATTCTCTAAGACGTATATCTTTCAAACTGACGCATTTCCCTTTACACTAATGTGTTTCCAGTGTTGACTGGTCATTCCATAATAATGAATCGTCATTTTAAGCTCATTCTACGGGCGTAACATAGTACTAAAATTGTACCATAATTTTCGTAAGAATTTTTAATAAATGTTAATAAGTAAAAATTAATATACAATTTTATTTTCAATGAAATGTAATGTATGAAAACTAACGTGAATATAATATTGCACTTGCGGGAAAGAAAAATTGCAAGTAATTATCGCAATGCTTTTAATAATAACGTATGTTAGTGACGATAGAAATTTTAATATGGGAATTTAGTAACCGGCAATATATCTAAAGAATTTAAACAGACAAGTGGAAATCATTTAGTGATGTACTGACAAAGAAAACTCATTTAAGAGAGTATTAGAAATCTATTTTCACGTGATCTTTGCCTTCAACGGTATTGTACAGGCTCTATATTAAACTAAATTAAATACATAAATGACTATCGACCGCTGCTATACGAAACACAGTTCCACTCTCGTCTTTAAATCCTTGATACATTTATTTCAACTCGAAAATGAGGTGGAACTTCGAATATATTCTCAGAAGTATATTCAAGATTGCTAAAAATTATTATTTGTCTTGCAAATTCCACTTTTTCAACATATCCCTTTTTATTAAAATACATATATCGTACCTAAAATAAATTGATAAGGTGGATACAATTCTTAACATTCAAAAGAATCATAAAAAAGGTTTGAAGCCATAATACATTGTGAAGGGTGAGTAAGTTTATTGTACATCTTAAAATATCTTTTATTTTTACGAGTTTATAGTCGCCATTGTCTTATTTCTGGCGGCTCTTTTCCATATAATTCCATATAATTATCAAGATAATCGCATATTTAAATAACAACCGTTAGAAGACTACCATATTTACATCGGACATTATGTTATATAGAAATCAAGTTCGTGTTACGAAATACACGTCTGAGTTCTAACTGGTGTAATAGAAAATTTGAAACTATATTCTACTATTATCAAAGAGTAGTAATCAGTATCATCATGAAATGTTTTTCTTTTGTGATTTCTTTTGGAATCATAACGTCACGGATTGATATTAATACATTTTATAATGAAAAACATTAAAAAACAAACACGGAACAAACAAATGCATGTACAGGAGAAGAGAATTACCCTATCAATCCCGTATTCAAATCTCTTTGTGATAATAACCAAAAAGTCCCAGAGGGAAAAAATGTCCCACACGAACTTCATTCATTGGTGTGGTGCCCCACTGAGAAGCAGAAGAGAGGCTTTGGAATATCTCACTGGTATCCCATAGTGCAATTTCAATTAGTCCGACACATCTAATTAATTAGAATGACTTCGGCGGTGTAAAAAAACGTCATTTTTTTTCGAGGGACCCAGGTGTCAGGTTGGGGAGAATGCACCGTGTGCTTAAAAAGTTATAAAGTAATCAGGAAATTCATTAGATGACACATACAACTGATGTTTCTCGCATTGAATACTAGCGTATAATGGTTATATTTGTGTTTTTTCTGGAGTAATTGATAGGATTGGGTCCTTTTGTTCTTTGTTGCAATTTTTTTTGTTTAATATATAATCCTGTTTGAAGTAGTTTGAAGAATGGCGGAAATATCATTTGCTAATATATATTTTTCTGTCCACAAGTGTTTCAATGGTATATTTTATTTCGGTGGAGTTTTCAAAGTTAGTTACTTTATTTTCATTAAGTAAGTATACATTTGAGTAATTCTACTCACGAGTTAAGAATATATACCAAACGGCTTGTTCTACATTTCCTGGAGACGATACCAATCCCTTATCACTATATTGATCGGTAAATTCGAATAATGAGTTAGGAGCTGTAAGAGGAGGGGAATCCTCATTTGGCCATGACACGCAATAGTACAGAAACGACAGACTACACCTGTCGCATCAAATTCTCAAGCGATGGTCCGTGTTCATCCCAAAATCCCACATCCCAAAATAGTTGCTGTTCAGGCTCAATTGGAAAGGTTTGATTTTGATGATAAAACAACGCATAAAAAAATAAAAATGAATAGGTTCCTTCTAAAGTACCATTGCGAACAAAATAAGTAAAACATTTTATTCGAAACACAAAATACTTAGCACTATTTACGCAAAAGCAAACATACGTACGTACCGGTACGTACGTAAAGGAACAGAAAATTTAAAAAATTCTGATATTTAAAATTGCATAGGTATATGCTATAAATAGACAACGATATTACATAAGCAATGTTTTGCTTTATTGATTTAGCTTGGGCAATTGTAAATAAATATTCAGCGAACACGACTATAAAGTAAAATTCAGATAAAATGGAAGTTCAAAAGGAAAATTTGTATCAAACAAAATACTAATAACAAAATAAACCTAATTTATTGCCACTCTTTTACATTTAAAATCACATTCAAACATTCACAAAAAAATATTTGTTTTGAATTTCTTGTTTCATATTACAAATTTATATTTGATTTTTTATTTCTTTCTGTTTCTTTATCGCGCTGTAGCTTATTTAAGGCAATGGTTTCTTTCGTATTACATAGAATATTCTTACTTTATTGTTTTCCCAAACTGCAATTTCGAATATTGTATAGAATTACTTGTAATTTTTGTATCATGTAAGGGAGGATCGAACTGATGTCACCGCAGCGCCACTGACCTGGAGGTCCTAGGGTTGAAGACCCGACGGTGACAGGTTTTTCGACACTGGTAAAAAAGTCGAGTTCAGCCGCTGTCTGGAGGAGAATTTCTGTGGCCGACTGCTCCGATCTGTGTTTTCCATTATAACAACATTCCCACACCCTTTCTCTTCGTCGTTCAATCCTCCCCGCTTTCTCACCCGCACTTACATGTACACAGTACCACACATATCGGGAGACCAGTCGGGAGCTTGTAGCTTGTCCCAGCTTGGGGGATTGGGTGCCCCCGTTGATGTAAGATACCTGGATTGATATACACCCACTAGCCGACGAAAAGCTCGGCGTCGGTTCTCACCAACCAACATAGGGAACCACCACCACATTCCCTGATAAAACCATTTTACTACATTAACGGGACTAATGACCACAGCTGTTGACGGGCTTAGAAACACTTATCAATCGAGATAGGATAGTCCCCAAGAAAGGTACCAGGTAGAGTATTTTTGGTGCAAATGGCACTACTTCGGCAATAGATGGGGACTAAAACTGTGGGGATTTATTTGGATTTTATGATTCTTGGGGATCATCTTGACCAACTTGAAAATTTGAAGGAGCAAGATTTGAAGGAACTGAAACTGGAATATAAGTGAGACTGGAGTCATTTAAAAATAATTTTCCTTTTAAAATATATACTCTTTTTTAATTATTTATCGCGACTTCTTTTCCTAGCACTAGGCTATTATTAGAAACATTAAATAAGAGACACTGTAAAATATTCATAAATGGGAAGATAGCATGTTCTAATTAACCAAGATCGATTTTTTGAACATTAAAAATCATTTTTGTAATGACTTCTGTTTTTTTGCTACGCGGAGTTTTCTTAACATTTGATACCAGAGCATGCTCATCTGTTATATTGAAACGAAGAGTTAACACCATTGCAATTGACGACACAATTTAATCGTACCAATTAACATGCCCCTAAGATATGCTATTTTCCTAAAAAACAATGCTGTCATTGCACCATGTTTGAAGAGTATTAAACCTATTGAAGCCTCTTAATTATAAGCCCTGAAACGTATAACGCACGTAAAGTGTTTGCATAGTTCAATACTAGTTGAATGAAGAGTCACCGATGCTGTTAACAGTTTTAAAAGTATTTTAATGTGTTGAAAATGTCTTTCGTACTTAATTTCTTGCATGCGTAGCTTTGTTCAAATATGTTCTTATAGTTTCTGACATTGGACTTACCAATGAATCATAGTAGCTGATAATGTTAAACTGATTCAAAAAGAATCCAAAAATTCCCAACATCCAATGGCCTTGTATATTTCCGCCATACGGAATATTAACTGATTATATTACAATTTCAAAATTATAAGCGAAGTAAAAATACTTGAGTGTATTTTGATGATGCGAATAGAGTTTATCACAGCTATATTTTTACTTTTTTTGCTAATACCTCTAAGCTGGTCTTTTGGGTTTCTCTCTAATCTCCATTCTCAATTATTTCCGAAAATTCTGTTACAAAATCTTCAACTACATTTGATTGTTCCCCGGAATGGCTTAACACTTTCATATTTTTCTCCACTATATTGGAAGAGATTAAATCTCCACCTACTAAGACTACTTTGTGTTCACTTCCACTTCGGCAATACCTCTTTTTTAACATATTTATTTGTTCTTAAGGGAATAAATAGTTTTGTACAATTACTTTACAGATGTGTTTGCGTTAAAAAGTTGTTTTGTATGATTATGTGAATAAAGTATTACTTAAGTTTAACAAGAATACGTTCTGGGTCACATTCATTTTAAAATCGGTATCTACACTTAGAAACATGAAAGTGAGAAGTTGAACGTAAGAACCTTCATTCATTTTCTAGCATTAATCACAGTTTTCCTTTCTCCGTATTCACCTGAAATTCTTCTAATATAATAAGTTCCAAGGAAATACTGTTCATAGGTTTTACGAATTTATTTTTAAAAATATGATAGTATCCCTATGGATAAAAATTAAAATAAAACATGCCATGCAATTCACTTGTTCAAATTAACTCCACCTGTTCACTTAAAGATGACAAAATCACTGTTATCATCATCGTGAATGAATATTATGGCGTATTGAGCTAAAGATGCCTTTGGGTATTGGAGTTAAATCAACGCTACCTATATCTATTTAGGTTGGTTTTGCATTCACGAGTTGGTTTAATACCCGGCATACTCACAAAGATCTCAGCGCCGAAACACACAAAAACACGTTTTTTGAAAATTGCTTTGAATCTTCAGGTCGGATCCGAAAACAAATAATCACTACCGTAACAGCACACCGAGATGGGTCGAATGACACCTCATATGTCTGGATTGGTGCATAGGAAGTGGTCTACCTCAGAGTGACGGAACCGCACATCCGAACACACGCACACTCGGAGTTACTCAAATACTGTATAGGAATATGGTACAAAGAAAAAGAAAACGACGGATTAATAAAATGAAGTAATATCTTCTAACAATGATTTGTCCAAAATCATAAAAATTTTCCGTAATGCATCCCAAGAATAACTTCATCCAAAAAAATATTTATAATATTTTGACCAAATACGCAAACTTGCTATGTTACAATCATCGAAAAGCCAACTAGTGGTGCTAAAACCGCAAGTACTTTCTCCCTAATATTTTCACGCAAAAGTACGCGGGAAGCACTAATATTTTCGAAAAATTACAGAACCTTATTTCAAAATAAATCTTTGAGAAACAGATTTCATTAAGGGAAAATTTTCATTTAATACTTAAGTTGTATGAAAAATCCCCCCAAAAATTGAACTTTTGTAATTTTCGAAAAACCATGTTTTCAAAGAATTATTCTATTAAACGTTCTTCATACTATCCAACACCAAAAATTAATAAAAAAACTAAGGAGTCATTTTTTATTTAGAAAAGGCTTTGTGTAAAGTACCCCGCAAAATTGAAATATCGGTTTCAAATTCAAAGAGCCACGACAGCAGCTAAATCGTTTGCGAAATAACAATTTTGGAAAAAATTGGCTGAGCGGTTTAACCGCTAGCGTTGTTTACAGACAGACAGACGTTTTGTCGTCATTCAATTTTTCGGTATCAAGAACCCATAAAACATAGATTCTGGCTACACCACGTGACAGAGGATTTTTATCTAAATACGACAACTGGATTTATCATGTTTTTCGTAATCAGGGCCCTGTAATAAAAGTGTTTCTGTCGAAAATTACCGTTTTTCGCGGAGCATTCCATAATTTTCTGTCTACTCCGTAGGGAGAAAGTGAGAGGGAGCGATATTCTCAAAGAAAATAATGAAAACGTAAAAATAAAAAGGTAGAAGACCCATAGGAATGAGGAATATTCAGAGATTAATAAAGAAACAAATATAATTTGTAAAGCTATTGAGAACATGTAAGAGTGTCCCATTAATGCTTCCATAAATGTGTTTCAAATTTTTTTTCCGCAGAGATATTTCTTTTCACAATTGTAATCCAGCAAAGGAATGTTTTTAGTTAGAAAATTTCGTTTTGCTAGGCCTTGATACCCAAAAAGTAACCGTAAACCTTATGTAGAAACACAAATATCGATTGTGAAGTTTTAACAACCAATTAAAACAAGTTAAAAAGTTATATAGGTGGCTGATTTTGAAAGTTTCGTGGGAGAGAGTTTTCCAACTTCTACAATAAAATGAATCTTAGAACAATAAGTCAGGGGAAGAATCAGACCCCAGGGATAATGAACATTTAATAAAAAGAATCCCAAAAAGACATGAACACACGTAAACACCATCAACCGGGAGTGTACTACAAGAACAATAATACATATGGAACTAAAATACATCTAAGAACTCAAAAACAAACTAGAACTTTAATAAAAATCAGAATACTGCAATGACGATATATTCTTCATATGGCATGCTGTTTACAAAAACATTATCGAATTGCAGTACTCTAGAAAAAACATGGAATATAAATACCAATCCAAAACAAGGAACATGTAAATGTTAAAAAAATATTCAAGTTATTCCTCGACGAGAGCGAAGAAATATCCTAGGTCTCATTTTTTCTGAACTCCCAGAATTTCCAAAAATTGCAAAGGCTCGAAATGTTTCGTTATCATTCTACAACGACAATATTGAAGAAAGATATTTTTTTTCATGGAATTTGTTCTTCAAAGATATCTTAAAAGAAGGTTTTTAAATACTGGTTTTTGCGTAGTTTATGCCTGAAAGAAATTTTTCTCAAAGAAAGGCACTAAATTCATTCTTTAATGCTTTTTCCTCCGATAGAGCAAATGACTTTGAAAAATGGTTTCATGTTGAAATGGTGATTGTCTTAAAATTTCAAAAGTTACGAATAACTCAAGAAACTATGTGCTGTTGTAGCATTACTAGTTCTAAAATATTTTGGTCACGTCATGACTATGAAGTTTTCCCCTATTGTTTGTGTTTAAAAACTGTATATTTTCAAATTATCTTTATTTTGTATTTTTTCGCGCCTTACCCTTCTCATGAGAAAACAAAATTAATATTTTATGGATTTAGTTCAATAATAGTGCCATAAATTCACTCTGTGTAAAACACAGTCGGAATTGTTTACTTACTGTGTTATTAATCTTACTTAAAATATATCAAGGTAGGCAACTATGGCAAATTTTTACCGGAAAGGGTAGTCACATTTTTTCGTGATAATTTCTATAATCTATCATGTATTATTTCAGGTAAATAATTGCTAACTACTAAAAAAGTCTACGTTTCAATTTCGTACCACACGGACGGATGACAATGATGGAACAGGTGGAAATGAGGTTTATAATGGATGAAGAAAGGTTACAACAACGTGAAAACTGTAGGCTTGTCATTAGGCATAGGTGGATTGGTCTTGTGGAGATAGGGAAAAATACAGCTGCTCATTGTGACAAGAATGTCACCTTAAAATTGATTTCATCTATTACAAGAAAGGTTGACGAAGAGGGCGAAATAATAATGGGTATGAGAGAGACGTGGGTGAGGGAAATTAAATACACTAGCGTCGATCCACGTAATAATAATAATAATAATAATAATAATGATAATGATAATGATAATGATAATGATAATGATGATAATGAATAATAATAATAATAATAATAATAATAATAATAATAATAATAATAATAATAATAATAAACCCTGTGTTATATTCCATAGAATAACACCATAGAATATTCCTAGTTTTAAAAGGCGTTAAATAAGAGCAGCTTTTCGCTTCTATTACATCGAGAAATGTATCTTTGTCAGAAATATCCTTTCGCCCACGTCATGGCTAGGTACGCCATACATCAATCCTAAAGAAAGGGTATCGCACTGGTGCATCCCGCGGTCAGTTTCCTCACACTCGCTTCCCACCCTTTCACTTTTCGGTATCTGAGACGGCATAGCCCGACTCCATCTCGTGTGAACATAGGTGAACTCTGCTGAATTTTCAAAATGATGTATGTTAAGAAAGCGAGGTAAGAAGATGTTGGTGGTTAGTGATTTCATGTTTTGTTTCTCCAATCTTTCAAGCAGTGATTTTCCACGTTGGCAGAGCTCTAAAGGTTCATTGGAATGTTTCTTGAAAACAGACAAAAGTGGATAAATTATAATAGAACAATGAGAGTCTAAGCGGTCCACAGGAAATGTAGAAATTATAGCTGATACTAATGAGGGAAACATATAGGGATGGAGTCGGCTATGCATTTTGGGGAGGTAAGCAAACGGCGTAGGAAAAGTTGAGAAGTCGATGAACGCTCCCAAAGAAATATTTTCAATTATTGTCCATACCTGAACACTCCGTACCTTTTTTACCAGTCACCGTCTTATTGAGTCCAAATTTACGACCAAGCTCATAGAATTCCCAGCACCGTGGGAGAGGAAGAGGAGAAGTTGTGGATCTTGACAGAGCAATAACAAATAATTGCACTTTTTATAGAGCGCCAGAGAACAGATGGAGCTAGTGCTGTCTGAGGTAGGATGCTAACTATTAGTAGTTAAATGCTGCAGAGGCACACATACTCCGGGTTACTCAAAAATACTATAATTGACGTCAGACGTCCCTCGGAACCGGTGTGACTTTTATGAAACGATGATGAGCTTAACAGACCAAAGAAAAGAACGAAAACTTTATTACGTTATGTAATTTTTGCGTTACCCAATGTGATATAACCGCGTAGAATGTTGGCAGGATTTACATACTTTTTTATTCAACTGCGTCCCTGTCTTACCGCAGTGAGCCACATATAGCAAAGTAAATATGTCTCAAGTGCAAGAAAAAAGAGATTCAATCTTAAAATATAATCGAAATTGGAGCGATAATGAATCTTAAGATGAGCTATAAAACCTATTTCACAAATTCAAATCCCACCTTCAAACAACCGACTACCAGAAAAAAACACGGAAGAATGTTCCACTACAGAAATAATCTACATAAAAAGCATTGAATCATAACAGTGTCTAGAAATTGTTGAAAATGGAGGGATGGATCTTAATTTGTGACTAAAAATCACGAAACAGCACAACACAAAGGAACTAGTAACGATAATTAATATAGAAAATGAGGACATTTTCCCCCCAGACTTCAAAAAAATACTTAATGAAGAACCAAACTAAGGAAAAAACCAAACGCCTCAGATCAGACATTGCTACACGCGAATCTTTTTCAGAAAAAGGCCACATGTAAATATCACTTAACCAACACGACGGTACACGGAAAGTCTAAGGCGGAAATCAGACAATATTGTTTTCGACAGGAGGCAAAAGAACTTTCATAGAAGGGTAAAAGGAGACAGAAATTAATAGTTTGCCGGGTGAATCTCATGTAAAAATGAGTTGGAGTGTAGTATCGACAAAATTATGTTATACTAATGCATTGTAGCTAGTTTAGTGTAGGTATGTTGCGACAAAGATCATCGAAATGAAACAGCTGAAATCTCCGAAGATATTCTACTGGACGTTGTACTTTAACTATAAAATTGGAAATGCCCTGGATTCGGCGGTCTCCACAACTGTTGGGTTAAATATTCATCAGTTTTCACGAGAACACCGAAACCTTAAATAATCTATTACAGGAATTATCCCTAAAACAATGCCGTTCTTCCTGTGTGAAGGTCTCACATATAAGAAGCCTAAAACTAATGACACGATTCTACAAAATATCAGCCAAACAATTGACTTAATTATTTTTCAGAGTAATTGCAAGTTAATTGTAGATCGTTATCGAGCCACATTGGTGCAACAAACTCCATCCGCACCGAAAGCCATGAAGTGTGCAGCAAGCATTGCTGGTTGCAAGCATTGGATGCAAAGAAAAACTTAGCAGTATCGCCATATCTGAAGCAGGTAGGGAGAACATAATTTTTTTAACTCGGTTCATTGTTTATATAAAATCTTATAACATGGTTCCGCATGATTGTCTACTCTACGTATTCTTATTTTGGCATGTTAACCCAAAGATGTTGTATTTCCTCAAAACCATCACTTGCAAATGGAAGACGTTTTCGCGACAAATTATGAAGGCATCATATTGCAAAGCTGACCAACCTCTATGTCAAAGAGATAACTATGAAGAAGTACTTTGGAGAGACTATGCATACTTCTCAACTCCAACAAGCGATAATTAAGGGAAACTGCAACTATATGCCTCTCAATCTCAAAGAAGATATGACAATTCACTGTCGCCTGTCACGCCAGGAAATGGACTTCTGGGAATAGAAAGCATCCCACAGAGGTGGCGACCCTGGTGCAGTTGCCAATCCAAATACTGACGGGGTAAAATGTTCAGATGGGTTATTACAAGATATTTGTGTCCAGACAGCCAAGAAAACGTAATAAAAATCCACACCCAGGTGTTTCTCATAAAGTACCATAATATCTAATATATGTACTCAAATGCCCAAAAGTACTTCGTGGTGATTGACGTATGTGTGGTTATTTAGCATGTGAAAAACTATTCAGCATATCATATCAGGTTGTAGTAAATTAGCTCCCAAACGCAAGCACCTGCAGCACGATTGGGTGAGCATGATCATCCATGCCAAACATGCTAAGATATATACGCACCCTCGGAGAGCTGATACACCACTTTACTAGTCTCATCCAGAAGCTTCAAAATAAAACAAATTACTCTGGAACAATAGTATCCTGACCTGCAAAACTATTCACCATCTCAAGCTCAATGTTTCTCTCTAAAACAAATCATCCAAGGAAGTTTTGTTTATTGATTTTGCAGTCGTCAATAATATGATGACAACATAATAGACACAAATTGATAAATTCAGAGATCTAGCATTTGCTGTGACATGAATAGAGGCCTGTTTCAGAAATGAAAACTGTTCCATCTTTATTATCAGAAAGTGGTGTCATAATGAAAACTCTCAAGGGATCGTTAAAGACATATGCATGGACAAGTGCATTAACATCGGTATTAAGAGGTCTATTATCATCACAACGTGCTCATTAGTCGGGACTCTCAAGGGGCACTTTAGGATATTTAAACTGTTACTCAACAATCCAAATTCTTTATTAATTTTATAATTCATTGTTTTTTATATTAACATGTAAACACATTTTAATAAGTTCTGTAAATTTCAAACAAGCCAATTTTTCCATGTTTTATAGTCTCTGGGGCCTATGTGAGGAAGAAATATAATAATAATAATAATAATAATAATAATAATAATAATTTGCCACGGTTATTTACAATAATTAATATTAATTATTATTTTCTCAATAATGCAGACTCCGACTTTATTACTATTTTAACATTAATATTTAATAGTTAAATAAGAAACCCCTGTCCCCTTTGGAATCTCTATTATAGAATTTTTTTTGTCTTTCAAACGAATACTTCGGATTCTTTTTTGAAAGAAACGTTTTTTAAGGTACGCTAAGTGTTTTTATTAAACTGATAATTTTTGCTCCAAATATAAATTTGTTTTATGTTAATTTTCCATATTCTGAAACTGTTTCTCTCAGGATCATTTCAGAAGCAACATTTCGGCAACGAAGTATGTCTTATTCGACTGTACTGCATTTTTGAGCCGTGCTGTCAATAGAACTAGGTGGACGGTAGGCGGACGAGAGAAGATGGTGGGGTCACATGCATCACTTCATAAAAATCGTTTTCTATGACCTAAAACATTTGTTTAATGTACTTCAATAAACATCTGAAAGGTGTTCGCATTCTTTCAATTGTGATATTAAATTATAGAAGTAATCCAAGAAGAGGGAACAACTGAAAGAATAAGTTACTTTATAATGGGATAAATTATAGCTTGTTCAAATATCCGAGCTTTTGGCACCCTTTATTCAAAAGCATTCTAACAAACAGTTATCTTATTTCGCAAAACATGTTTAATGTACTATAACTTTTTCCGTACACATTTTGAATTTTGAGTAATTAGAACAAACGAAAGAACAAAAAAAATTGATCTTTGAAATTTCGTGCGAAAGTACATACACACCACATTGGTACTTTAGATCAATTTTGTGAAAGACATAACTTGGAGTACATGCTATGTAAAACTACAGAAGTGACATAGCTTATTAATGATATAATTTTATCTTAAATATATGAATAAATGATAGGGAATAATGTTAATATTTTGGTGCAGAAACAAAAAAGACAGTTTGCATTATCTCAAATGATATTACACTTATTAACCTTTTAAGGATTTAGAAAAAATAAATTTGACAAAACTGAAATTTGAGAAAATGTAAAAGACTTATCGTGTTGGGGCGTGACGAGTATGTAATATTTGTGATATGATGGGTAGTGTGCCAGAATAGTGTCTTATGCACGCGCATTTTTGGAACTATGTTGTTTACTTTTAATTTGTAGGCAGTTTTTAGCCTTCTGTTAATATTGGTTTGCGGTGCTGCGCCCTGCCGGCGCGCGGGATTTGAGCTCGGGACCGTCCGATCGGTGGAACGAGTATTCTGGTGGAGGCAAGGGAAGAGATTGCCAAACGCTGCGCGTGACGGCGGGGGGCCGGTGGGGGCGGTGGGGGGCGGCCGCGGCTGGCGGGTAGGCGGGGGGCGGGAAGCCGGCGGCATGGCCGGCCGCGCCGGAGTCCCGAGCTTCCGGCTCGGGCAGATCGGTTGAGGGCAGCGGCGGGGGCAACGGCGGCGGCCCGGCATCGGAGAGGGGCGGTTGCGGGGGTAGCGGCGGTCCGGGGTCGCGGAGTTCAGGGCCGGGCGCCAGCCTAATCGCAGCGCCGGCCTACGGACTCGCATTTTGTTTTTGTGACGTCATTGAAGGGCAGCTCTCTTTTTGGTTTTTTGTTCAACGATTGCCGCGCGAACCAAGCGAGCGGGCGAGCGAGCCAACGCGGAGAGCGAGTGAACGTGCGAGTGCACAGCGCAGAAAGGGGGTGAGGAGGCGTGGGCGAGTGCGGGAGGCCAGTCGAGTTGACTCGGCGAGTGGTGGGTCGAGCGGGCGGGCCCAGCGGAACTTGTCGAGGACGACGGCCTCCTCTATGAGCGCGGACGAATGGCCGGGGCGGGAGCGGGAAACGTTGCGGGGACGGGTGGCGGGGCGCGGGGGAAGAGAGCGGGCGGACTAAACGCTTTTTCGCCGCGGGGTGCGCGCCAATCCTGGCGCACCTGTGGCCGCGGAGCCACAGCGCGAGCCAACACTCTCCCCACCCCCGCCCCCCGCGCCGCGCCGCGCACTCGTATTGCCCGTTCGCTCGCTCGCGGTGAAGGCCCTAGACTCTACGGCGCACTTTTTTGCCCGCATCTTTTTTCTGATTTCGCTCCACCCGTGGATTTTTTTTCATTGTTAATATGAGTGTGCTTGCAGAATTCTGGCTTATAAACTTTGCCTGCCAACCGGCTCCGAAACACACTGATTTTAATGTCTCCTTTAGTGTGAGATCTTATGATTCGAATAGATACTATTAAATGTATAATGGCAGATGTGCTCCTGCATCCTAGAAACTCTTTCTTGATTATAGGAAAATATTGAAATTGTTGTTCCGAAACTTTTAGGAGAGCGGAATTCCATTGTCAGTGCTACCATATTCCGGAAACACCAAACTAGAAAGTTTGGCAACGTCAAAATCTACAGCGCGGATTTCGAATTCCCGAACCGGCAAAACTTGGAAGAGGTTTAGGTGCATGTACCCCACACAGAGCGATGCCACGGAGCTTGCAGCGGAACGCAACGTGCCCCAAACAACCCGCCTCCGCGTCGCATCCCCGTCCCACCGCCTCTCGCTAAGATCGGCGCGCCCTTCACCCTGCGTCCCCGCCTTCGTTCCTTCTTCCCCGCCTCCCGCCTCCGCTCGCATGCAACGGCGGCCTTCTGGAAAATTCCACGCCCGCAAGCTCACGCCACTCCTGTTATAAATAATGAATATTGCAGTCGTTAATGCAGTTGCTTTTCCCAGGAAATTCGCCATGCCACTTGCATGCGCTTGTTTGTCGGGCGGCCGTGTTTGTTTTGTTTTTTAGCGCTGTCTCTTGTGAGGGAAATCGCGCGCCCGCGCTACCGTCTGTCCGGCGTCCACTGCACCCCCCCCGCCCCGCCACGCCCCGCGCCGTTTGCGCCCGTCTCGCTCAATGCTGCCCGCCCTCCCACCTTCGCTCGCCCGCCCGCCCACGCACGGTGCACGCGCGCAAGGCATTTACAGAGCAAAAGCAGCGTTTGATGCTAGGACGCGCCTCGAGTTAAAAAATAAGAATTTGTTTACACCATTTCAGAACCAAAATTAATTACAAGGATATTTTGGGGGAATTAATTTTTAATAATCAAGAGGATCCGCCGGTGCATGCAACTTTCATCCCCGGGCAGCGGGTGCCGACGTGAGGTGGGAGCAGTGCGGCCGTCAACGTACGAGTACGAGTGCTGCCACCCCGCCATCCGGCCATGCCGGACGGCCCCCAGCCCCGCCCCTCCGCTGGACCCACCGCCAGCGCGCCCGCCCCGCGCAGGCCGCGCGCGACGAATCGCACGCGCCCCAAACCGCCGCTCCGCGCCCACGCCGCTCGCCGCCGCCCACGCCGGCCGCACA
>BOPP01000239.1:381744-449029 GCA_017312745.1 Gryllus bimaculatus | reverse complement strand
GGCCACTGGATCGGCAGCCTCCCGAGGAGGATCCGCTGGCCCCGCCGTCTTGGCCCCTTCGCTCCATCTCATTAGCATTTCTAAAGGCGCATAAACAGGTAGTATGTCTTTGGGAGGGAGTGTCAATTCTTGGGTTCAAGTCCCGAAAAGATTGCAATGATGAGCATACTCCCTATGAGTGGACGTTCGAAATCCTTTGACAGTTGAGCCTTCGTCGTTTTTATTTACCATTTCGTAGTGAAGGAAAATATATACAATTATTGTATGTACATGTGTGATATATACACTTATTGCATTTAATAAAAGCAGCTCTATCAGCCCATACCGTCCTTCTTGCGATTCCAAACAAAAATTTTTTCCTGATTTATTATCTAAGAAGTATCAATTAAGGCAAAAAATCTAGCTTTTATTTTTAATACCTAAGTTGACATCTATATGCATGTGTATATAGAATATACATTGAGTTGAAACCCCAAATCGTTGTTCATCCTCATATTTATTGTTCTCTGAATTCTAGTAAATATCCACCCTCCTTAAATGAAGTCAAGTCTCCCTTTACCACCAATGTTCTTCATCTTTGCTTTCATGACACCCATTCACACCCAAGAAGGAATTGTTAAGAGCTGTATTGCAAAAACAATAATTACGTATGCACTAGAGAAAAAGTTAATGATATGTGAATCTTGTAAATATACTGTATGAAGTTTAAAAAGAGGTGTCAATTCACTTTAAATTTTCCACTAATGGAAACTAAGTGAAAGTTTATTTTCCTAAGATACGTGTTACTGAGACTCACAATACGCACTGAGTGCTTAAGTGTATTCTATTAACAATTTACACTTTTAGTTGCCAATAGGCCCTGATAGTGTATGAATACAAACTCAGATTTTGATGTGATTGATTCTTTGTCTTCCCGGGCGCATCAACTGATATTGTAATTAGTTTCGTTACTATGGTGCATGTTTTATAATGGGAGGTTACTGTGCTCTTTCCTCGCAGGTTAATAAGATTCGGTGCTGACCTACACGTCAGCTCTCCGTGTTCTTCTCATTCAGTCGGGCACCAGTCCACTATTTCCAAGTAACCGGGCACCGTCTCAGTCTGGACAAACTTTGAGTCTGCCGACTGGTCTCCCTATATGTGTAATAGTGCGATGTAAGTGTGTGTGTAAATAAGAGGTGAAGATAATAGAAGGAAGAGGAAGGGAAAAACGCGCCGGGTCCTTGAGCCATTTATTAGAGTACTGTTCCGGCATTCGCTTGGATTAGATCGGAGAATCCACGTAAAGCCAACGAAGAGAGCAGTCGTCTTCTACAATTCTCCTTCAGACAGCTGATGAATTCGACCTAGCTGACAAGCTAGTGTTGGAAATGCAGCCACCGTAGGGACTCGAACCTTCGAACCTCCCAGTCAGAGGCACTGTAATTATATCGGTTGATGTCCTGAGCCACCTAAGCCGGTTTTGGTGTGATAATGAAAGTGACAATTTTGCCGGTATAATAGGTCTTGTAAAAATTTTTTTAGACCTTGTCGTACTCGTAGACCTAACGTTCTTTTTACTTAGCTTGAAGGTTTGCTTCCAGTGTAAATGCAAGGATTATCAAAGCTGGATGTCGAATGAAATAGCGAAGACAAGGAATGTCTGCCCTGTTGATAGAGGAATTTGACAAAATACCACCCCATTCCATAGCAACTGCTTGATGTTATCTGCGAAATGCCATGTGAGGGAGTAATTCTAGTGAGAGTATCATGTCCCCTGAATACTCTTACATCTTGGAAGAAGAGAGCATTTTGTATATGCTAAACATAATCATTATGGTTATTAATTTTCAGTATGACCATGCACTCAGTATGTGACTGACATTGTTGTTATAAAAATCACTTACAATTCTAATTCTTTTAAAACTTGCTAAAACTTTTTTCTACGTTTTAATTACTTACGAAAACATTTTGAATTTACTAAAACCTTTTTTATTATTTTATATTCTCCAGTATATCTATGATAATATTTTTTGGTCAATCCTTGCACTTCAATACCCCTATTCCAACGTAATCATTCTTTTTAGTTTTATCGAGAATGTTTCTGCAAAACTTTTCACTTCTTTCCTTTCTTCTTTTCCACGGCGCATGGTGCTGTTATTTACCACACACAACCCCCAGAAATTTGAGAATCGAACCATTTTATTTGTACAGTTGTAGCTATTTTTCCACAACTTTCCTTACTTACGGGGATTAAAATTATTATTATACGCTGTTTTCTGCCGTCTTCTGAAGTAGTTCAACATGAAGATTTACAGGGGAGTTTTTTTTTCCACATTAAAATGGTTATTTCTTTACATGTCGTTGAAATGAATATCTTCCACTCACTTCGCCTCACGAAATATTACCTGCTATATAGTTGTACCATATGTGATATCAGAAATATTTATTTTTAATTAAATGCGAAACCTTTACTTCGAAAAACTCAGACATTGTTATGTAGGATCCACACGGAAATTATTACGAATCGTCTTGTTTCGAAATCGTAAAGTGGTACGAATCGTACATCTATTAGTTACATACTAAGTGTCAGGATCAAATATTTCCTTTTTGAGAAAAATTGATATTTCCGAGCCACCTGTCCAAGTTAAAACTGGCTCTATATTGAGAAATTGCTGGCACTTTCATGAGCCTTAGTCTTAAAATTAAAAACGTTTGCTTGGAGATTTCTAGAATATGAAAAGAATTTTGAACGGATCCAGAATTTGATCTTTTCATAAGTTAGTGTTGATTACAAGTCAATAGAAGACAAGGTTTATCATAAGACACGATTATCATAAGATACGTAAGCAACGTTTCTTTCAAATGGCTTTCTGACTCTTTGATAAATCGTAAGAGAACATTGCTCGAGAATACTGCGCTAGGAGGTGCGTGGTTTGCGCGACTCACAGGCTGCGATGCGTCCCTTATTGCAGACACTGACTGTATTGGAGGGTATTTTCGTAGCAATGACAAACATGCGATGCCCGGCGGACCCCAAGCAGACCGTATTTACCGGAATATCACAGCAGACCATGTGATTTCGGTTTATATGTTACGGCTACTGTGTGAATTTTGATAATTTGCTAATTAGCCTCTCCAAGTTCACATTACCCAAAAAGGGTGAAAAAAAAGTCCGATATAGAAACAACTTTCTAGCAGACTGCCGACTTTAGCCGGACGAATTTGACGTTACTCAACATGAGGCAATTAAGAAGGGTAAACTGTTATGATGAAGAGGAGAATTATCCGAGTGGGTGATTTACGAATGAGTATTAACCTTACACAAGACACACCAATCGGCGCCCGCACGAGCTACTTGTCCGTCTAGGGAGCCCGGCACTCCTACGGGCACGGGCCACTTCCCCTCACTCCGCACTCATTTCCCCTTAAAAACCAGAAAGAGTTGTACATGCGCAAGCTGAAGCGGCACGAGGCAATGAATAGTGGCTTCATACGACAATATGTTTGACAGATTTTCTTTCAAATAAATGTGAATCGTATTTTGTTTATATTCTCACTTATTGCTATTTAGTGTTCATTTTCTTACTAATTTCTTCCTTACACAAACATCTTTGCTAAGTGAGCGGAATATATTTGAATGGAGAATTCGTTCCTCGTTTCAATTTTGTGTTGTGTTATTAAATCATTCGGTTATTTATTATATTTAGAAATAACGTGAAATAAATTAACAAGTCTCTATACGTTAACTATTTTCACTTACAGCGTTTTTAACAGGAAAGGATATGTGTCTGTTAAACCTTCTAACCTTAACGTAGAAAGTTCATGTTTTATATCACTCTTAAGTAAACAGTATTCCGAAATCAAGTTATTTTTGATTCAGTTTTTTTATTAGTTATCCATTGACGTACCGCCATTCCGTAGCATGTCTCGAAAACTACAAATATTTTAAAAACTATTTCTACACTATATCACTTGCCCCGTTATTTTTCCTTGTTGAGCGAAAACTGCATTTCGATATCGGCTCCGTTTAGAAGTTATGGAGGAGGCCCATAGTTGGTGGGACGCCCTCTTTATGGTGGAGAAATCCGAGTACGACAAGTTTTAATACTAGAAACGCCATGCGGTTGCACTGCTGCCAAGATGCGCGATAGGGGTTGAATATCGCAGGATTGCGTAGAGAAGAGCGCCAGGTCTATTGTAGGCATTACGAATGAGTTGTGGAAGTGTATGCCGGCGGAGAGCAGGCCCACGATATTTTTCCCTGCCGTTGTTCAAAAATTGTAAAGCCGAGTAAGGATTTTCAAACTAGGTTTCTTCAAGCAGAAGCTGATCTTGCTTACAAAAGATAACATTCGGCTTTTTCAGAATCAGTGATAAGTAGGGGCGAATTTTGATGACATAAAACATCGCCAAAAATTATCAATAAAATGCTCTTAAATGCTATAAAAGTGATCTAAAAGCAAAGAAAAATGACGGAAAAAATTAATCAAAACTAGTTCGAATGAACAACTGAAACTGTTGGATATATTACTGATGTAACTTTTGGTATTTACTATTCTTTACCAGGAAATCTCTCACTTGTCATCCTGAAATCGACAGAACTGGCAATGGCGCTGCGAGGCGTCACAGGAACCTTAGATTACAACTGCTGACGTTACAATTTCTCAGCGAATAAATTGTATAGGCTTCTCAGGAATTGTTGCATCTCGTAATATTATTCGAAGCAAGTCCCATTAATGTGATATTGAAGTTGATATAATCAGCGAAAATGTATTAAAAATACTGAAAATGTAAAAAATGACTTATTAGTCAAAATCGACGAAAAATGTAAAAAAGACAAATAAAAATGGGCCATTTTCTTTTGCCAATAGAAAATTAATTTATATACTAAACGGCATTGTTCTAAAACGGAAAAGAAAATAATGAAATTTCATTAAAAATTCGCCCCTAGTAATAACTGTATTTAAAAGAATACAGCAATATGAATTCAATGTCAAACTGATTAGTTTGAGATAACGTAATATTTTACTAACGTACTCAATATTATTTGCATCTTCTTTCTTGCGTAGTATCTCAAAAATGTATAAAAACCCTCGTTTTTTAGCAGTTTCTCAAATCTGGCTGAACAACGACGGGCTACCAGATATTTTCGTGTTCAACAATTGAACATATTTTTATTTGTTTTCCCACTTAACATCGAATGGTATTAGTTCCCTTTGGTACCTTTTCTAACTAGTATGTCCACCAACCTTGTTACTTTTTTATACCCATTTCTCTTTTGTAAATTTCCTTTTATAGAATATTACACTTTGAACTTTTGCTTCGAGCATTGTATCGACACTTCCTAAATAATTATTTAATTTACAAAACTTCGGTAATTTCCCCTTAATATCTCAATGTATATCCTGGGAAAATTAATTTAAATTTTGTTTAGAAATTATCTACATGATATTAAATTGATATTTAATTTGCTTTGAGACGTTACACTTCCCGAGAAAATAATACCTGAAAAAATGGTGAAATCATTTTGGCACATGAACAGATAGCCACATACTGACATTACATCTTTACGCACGGATTGTAAGTAGTCGAGAAGCGAAATATACTTTCTTCTCATAAATGTTCAGTCGCTTATATTGTGTGAATTTCAATTCTAATACACGCTGCACTACAACTAGACTAGGATTTACGTCAAGGACCTCCACATGTCGCTTGTATGCAGAGCGCCTTGGCGACATGTAAGAGCTGCTGACGATCCAAATTCAGAACCGTCGCGACGGTCGATTTTATGACGCGTCGTTTTCATGAACCTGTCTTATAGAATTGTAAAATTTGCGCTTTTTCGCAGCACAGCAGTGAGTGTCTTCCACTAAAAATACTCCAAAGAGATCAATGAAAAATTGATCATTAACAATAAACAAGTATTAGATTCACTTGTACTGCTTGTTTATATTAAAAACCTTGCCATGGAATTTAATTTTGTTGACAAGTGGTTTCTCACCTACCATGGAGCTGTAATAGGTTTGACATTTCAATGAAAGGAGGCAACATTCCTAGATTTTCTTTGTCACTGTAAGTAAATTACCACTCGTGGATAGCATGAATAATGCGCAAAGTTGAGGCCGATGTAGGTAAACAAAAAATGGTAAAGAAAACAGAAAATAGAGCAACTCTTATGACCAAGCAGAAAAATAAAATCGTTAGTTCAAGAAAAACAATGATCTAATGAATAGCGAACGTGTCAATTTGTCACAGATTTCTTTGATGTGACGTGATGTATAAAGTTTCTGAAAATATGTTACGCTTATTATACGGTTACTAGACGTTATATTTCCTATCCTTAGACAGAGACAGAGAGTTAAGATTCTGCTCTATATAACAATAATGTTAAAGCTGGAATACTCCCGAAAGAATGTGATAATTTCTCTAGAACATAAAACTAGTAACTGAAAATATTATTATTTTTTATGTCTATTCATGTAATAATTCTCCAAGGTGTAGCCATTATTATCATCATCATCAACTTCAAGGATTAAACCAAGCGGTTTGTACCTTCTCTATTATTTGAATTTTGGTTTTAAAATTGATCCCTACAATGTTACCTTGGGCGTCTCACATTCCTTCTTCCTTGAAGTCTGCAGTTGTGAAGTTGTTTTGGAATGCGGAAATCTTTCAATCTGTCAGGATGTTCCAAACAATTTACATTGTATCTTTAGATTTTATCAATTATACGTCGCTAGGGTGATATTTAGTTCCTGACGTATAGCGTCATTTCTTTCTTCATTGTGAAGTGTGTATCATGCCACATGTCTAAGATATTTCATTGTAGCAGTGTCAATTCGGCTCGCTTGATTTTTTATTAGAATTCAAATCTCAGATCATCCGTAAACAAGGGTGGGGTTACTTATTACTTTATAGAATTTTAAGCATGTTTCTTTTCTGTTTGAGAGAGATTTGTAGAGAGTTGAGATTGCTCCCTTCTTCCAGTATAACGTTGTCAAGTATTATTTTCGATCTTAAACTGAATATCGTTATCTTAGTTATATATATATATATATATATATATATATATATATATATATATATATATATATATAATACCCTCTACAAACATGGCTCAAAGAGTGAACAGCAAACTGAAGCTTCTCTTCAGAATTATATTTAATTATCTGGTAATTAGCAAGGAGTAGCGTGTCTATTATGGAGTTATTGAGAGAAAAAATATCTTTAAGATTATTTGGCCATTTTTGAATGGCAACATCAAATAGATTAAATACGAAGGTTAAAAATTCTTGGCGGCAATGGGGATCCTTGTCTTACTCCACAATTTATTTCTTCGGAATCTACGTTATTTTTATTATTTGCCATTTTAATAATCATTTTGTCTGCTGAGAAGTAAAGTACACGTAATTTGAATATTCAGATCTCTTGCTTCTTTCATCCCTTAGATTCTCACATTTCTCAGCATTTAAGCAGAAACTTTCACCTGAAATCACTGTAATTACTTCAACTAAGGGGTAATCCCGATCAATGCTGATTTGACGTTTTATGCCATAGACGAAAAAATGATTAGTGTTAACTAAATTGAAAGGTGTAATTTTGCAAAAAACTGATTTGCATTTGCTATGTTTCAAATTAAATTCTGTTGCTATTGTTTTTTCTTAGGTGACTGCCACTCACCCACTCTCTTCTAATTTTACAGAAATAAGTTTACACCTCACCTGATGAGTTTTTCCACGACTTGCTACATTCCATTTATTATAAAGGTATGTCTGAATGAATTTTCTATCAGTCAAATGAAATTAATTTTCAGAAAATGTTCATTTACTGAAGTACTTTTAATTACCAAATAAAATACAATGCATAATGCTCGATTGTATTTTTTACCATGAACATTTTTGGTACGTGAAGTATTGTTTTGAATGGTGTTATTCTAATGATTATGTCTGCCCTGTCATTCTTCAGTAGTCATTCGCGGTACTTCTCCAAAAACGTAAACTTGGATAGAATTTTCCCACTTACCGACACGGTAACATGTCTCATAGTTCTTCGGAAACGGATGAACAATTGCCCATAATAAAGGTAAGTGTTTGGGCGTAAATAAAAGAAATTATTTGAGAGAAACGTTATGTAAAACGTCCGATTTTATATAAAGTTTCTTTTATAATTTATAAGTCGACTATTCTCAAGATTCACCTTCCACATTCGGAAAAACGATGTTTCATTTGATATACATAAATTCTATTTTTGAATAGTGGTTGTGGGAAAACTACACCATATGTGTTATATTACATCGTAATACACGAATAGTTTTTAAAATATTTTTAGTAATCATATTTTAAAATGTATTAAAATAATTATTTTTAAATTTTTATTTCATAAAATCATAAAAAAATGTTCACTGTATGAATGCACTACTTTAAACTTTCGTGTCCATAATATTTCCAACATTACTGTAAAACAGAGTTGTATGATTAGATTGTTCTATTGCCTTACTCAGCTAAAGAACTGGTTTCATATTATGCAGAAAGACTAGGAGTGAAAGTGGATATGTAGTTGAGGGATGTTTTGTGCAGAGTACTTAAGCATTTGCTGAAATTGAGCGAAGAGATCTTGAACTCCGTCAATCACTGCCATTTTGCATACAATGTCGCTTCTGACGTTCATTTCCTCGGCCATCAATCAACGTTGAATGAAAATGCACCGTAACTTGAGCGCGAGGGTCGCTAGACGGTGACATGTCGATGATAACTAAAATAATATCTATTATTCTTATTTCCTTAAAATTATGAGAAACTTCAACATAATTTTAGCTCCCAGTAACTCTAATAATAATAATAATAATAATAATAATAATAATAATAATAATAATAATAATAATAATAAAGCCTCCACTCATGTGGGGTTAACTCAGAAACACTCAGGAATTGGGCAATAAATCCAAAAACAAAGAAGTTCGCTGTTGCCTGAGGAGTGCAAATATTTGCTTCATTCCACCTTCATTCCATTCATACTGCTAGAACCGACTGAATTTTCACACTCTTGCGTCTCTGCTTACGATTCTAAATATACTAGTATTATATTATGTTATTGAAACATTCGTGAAGACTGTTTTTGTTTATTACAGTTTTATACGCGAGTATGTAGTTGTAGTTCTTGAGCAGTGTGCGTGCTACTTATAGAAAATTGATTTTGTGGTTTTGTTCAGCATCATTTCTTCTGCTACAGACCACGAGTATTGAAAGAAACACATTTGGGGAGAAGCCAAGTAAATTGACACTATGTGGTAGATGTACTCTACGATTGTATGTTTACTTTTATTCAATTTAGGCAACGTTTCGAAAGTATATGTGTCTCACCTCTTCATGTTAAGGAATTAAATCTTAAAAAACATGGAGAATAATATTCAATGTACAATGATTAAAAACGTAAACGAGAGATTAAAAGCTATGAACAAATCTGCGACTTTTGTTGCAGTGTTGGATACAAAACATGATTAAAAACTGATAATTTTAATCAACCGTTTGACCTGTTAAGATACAGAAACTTTGTAATGTAACTATCCGTATTGGCATACACAAAAATGCCGATTCGGATAGCTGAGATAGCTAAGGCAGTATTACCGTGGTGATTTTGGACAGAAGGATCGCCGATTATGGTTCCGCCCCAAGCGAGGGTTTGTGTCGTCCATTCATCCTTCATTATTATCACCATTCCATCATTCATACCCTCAGGAATAGCAACCCTGGGGGATAAAAATTGGATTCAACATAATGATGATCCGTCCAAAACTGCTGCACATACTCTTGCGAAGGAATATATGTTATTGATCCTCGGTAAGTGAAGGCTTATGTCCGCGTGGTCTTAAATGGCCAATTCAGGACCAAAAGAATAAAATGTACAACATAAGAGAAAATGTTATCTTCCTTACAAATTCCTTTAGAAGCAAGAACGATCTAAATTTCTAAGTATAATTTTCGTAGTATATTGAAACTAGGATTATCACAGGCTGAAATGGTTCATGATATCTACTGATGTCAGTGCAGTGCCTGACAGGGAGTCCGCGCGGTGGCAGAATATCGACACTAGCTAGATGACTGAGTCGAATTCAGTCACTGTCTGGAGGAGAATTCAATCAGCCGGGTGCTCTGATCAGTAGTTGTTCGTAGTTTTTCCAACCAACACCAGACGAATGTCGGAGGGGTGCTCCAAGAAAAGGGTCACATCGCGCGTGATTTTTCAGTCCTCTTCCTTGTCATCCATCTATCCTCATCCGCACACGCATTCACTTTCATGCACTGTACTACCACATGTTGGAATCAAGCAATTGCATTTCGTTAGTATTATTTTCTTTACAATAATTCAATTATTTTAAGGTCCACACGCTTCTTTTTCTGTAATTGTTGCAGTATATATGCTGTAGTAATTGTTGTAGTATATACGCTTCATGCCCTTGTAACATACTTTCATTTCATTAAGCTTTTGTGGTACGGAGAATTGCTTAGGACGTATTTTCTTGTAGAACCGTGTAAAATGTGGTGTCTGGGGAGACGAACATGTAACACAGTTTTTTGACGTATGAATTATATGATATATGTTAAAAAGAAGACGAAGAAAATTGTATGATTTCACTAAATATAACATGTTTAAGTGATAATAAAGTAGGTATTAATTAATCGGTACCTAGAAATAGAACTAGGTAGCGTCGTCAGCAAGATAAGGGTAATAGACATTTACAAATCATATGTCAATGCAACTATGCAACTAGTACAAATATTAAATGCTTTAAATTCCAGTGTATTCTTTCCAACATGAATGAAAAATTAAAATAATACGCGATACGAATCTATTCTTTTTCATGTAATATTTCATTTCCTAAAACAGAGGAGCCAGAAAACAGTATTGTCCGAAATTATTGTGAACAATGCCCCAAACAATGCTCCAAATAATTTTCTTACAAGGGAAATATCCGCCAGATCCAAGAGGCTAATCTAGAAGAGTAAGCGCAAGTTTCAAAGACCTGAGGTTTATCAGATATTTTAAGCATTTATTTTTTTACATACCAAAATCAAATGCATATAAAAATTAAATCCATTGGATATATGGTAAGACTCGCGCCTTGTAACTCCCACTTAGGGTCGTATTCATGAACATGACTTACATAGAAGCTTACGTAAATTTACTTTGAGAGCTGAAGTTGACATTCGAACAAATCTTATTCATAGACAAATCTTCCACACAGTAAGCCGGAAGTAGACTTCGATAAGCTACAATCTATGCATTTCACAGTAGGCAGAATTGTGTTAGCCAACATTTCATCGCAATTCATAGTCTCAGTTGTTTCATGGGCAGAAAGCAGGTAGAAGTATGTGTGATTTCGTGAGTGCAGCAGCTTATCCTATTAAGTCCAGTGCAATTATGTTTAAAAAACGTAATGAATCCACTTGATTTAAATATGACCATGATTTTCATTTATTCAATTAGTAAATAGACGTTAACTATGGTGTCATTTCGTGTCAAATCCCCCCAATAAAGTTCGATTTTCAACTCTGTCCTCCAATTTCTTTGTAAATTGTTATGGAAGGCATATTACATTGTTTATTTATTTACTTATTTACGTTAAAACCAGTTAAAACTGTCCGTGACGTGTTATGTGGAGAAGTTACATTGAAATTTCATTTATGTCCAGAAGCAAAACACGGGAATATCTCAGCATTTGCTCAAGGATCGGAGAAACTGATCGAGAAAACCTGATCGAGATGGGGGTCATTGACCCAGAAGCTGAAGTGGAATGCTTGTTACAGATTTTTTAGAATTATAGAATCAAAATGGTATTTAATACACTCAATGTTGTTAAAATATTATTACTTTCCGTTTGGGTGTTCGGTATAGTCTCTAATTGAACAGAAAGTTGTGCAGCAGAAAATATTTTACTTGGAACTTAAACTATTGTATGAAATGTAATAGTTTTATGTCATCTGGCAAGGTATTGTAAAAGAATGTACATATATTGTGTGTGAATGTTTTCTGGTGAGCCGTTGATACTGTCACCTGATGAATATGATTAATACGTCGAGTGTTGTTGTTATAGATATCAGCGTTTGTTGAAAATATATTCCCACCCTTAAGTAAGTCATTTTTAACAAAAATCACTTATTCATATATGAAGAAATAAGGTAATGGTAAGATACCTAGATTAATAAAAAAAGGCTTACACACATTAATAAAAAAGGCACGTAGGTGGGATTTGCGTAATATTTGTATAATTTTTTTTCGTAATTTAAAAGTGTCGGAGCTATAAAATGTATTTGCCCATAATATTAAGCCATATTCTAAGGCGGGAATTGACATTCGAAAAATATTCGCGAAATATACACAACGAGCAGCATAGAGGCTGACTGAATTTGAAAGAATTCTAAAAGCTTGGCATAAATAACTTAATTTAGTGTTCAGTTAATTTAAATGGAAGTGCCATTTAAGATTTGATTGAATTGAAACACACAAAAATTTCGTTACCTTAACATCAGTCAATGGCACACCCTTCATTTTCCATGGAGTACAGAGCTGTTTATTTGAAATGGTAAAATGCATTGAAACCGTTTTCTTTTCAATTACTATTAATTTGTTATCACGGAACCAATTTGAAATATTGTACTGTTTACGTTATTGTACTATTTACGGTTTCTTTATTGAAAAGAATATTCTTATCATCCGCTAAGAGAGAACTGTTCTTCCGTTTCTAATGGTATTATGCAGTTTTTTACTTCTCTGACCAGAATTTTCTAAGAAATATGGAAATATCAATATGGGGTTTTCCCTCTTGAAGCCACAATAACTCAAAAGCATAGTCTTTCCAAAAATAATTAAAAATAATTGGCACAGATGTGCCTAGGTTGAGTGTGTGGTTGATTTCTTATGAAAATATCCTGTAATTCAATATAAAATTTAAATTATTAGAATATGAAGGGTTAACATACAGTAAGTTTTTTTTCGATTTTTTCTTCTTACTGCAATATTTTGCTCTTTTGGAGAAAAATCTTTGCATTCATAGCAAATAATGAGCAATGTCTGCTCACTTCAAATGAAAGTTTGTTAAAATTTTACAGCAAACTGTAATATGCACAGTATGCTGTAATATATTATACGAACATAATAGAGAAACAACATTTACTATAACATTATTATTTACATTATTGATTATTCTGCATACGGCTGTCTGACTTACTCCTCCCAAATTATCAGAATAAATTTGAAAGTTACTTGAAAACCCATAAACAGAATCAGCTATTGCCATTGACAATATAATAGTTAATACGAATCAGCAGTTGTACATAATCTAACAAAATATTGACAACCCAATGGTGACTAATTTTGTATAATTGTTACTTTAACCTGTTGCATAATATAGTAGAGAAATTAAAAATTGGATTATGGGAGGAATAGGATATCCACATCTATTGCCCTTTTGAGTGTCAAACCTGAAGCGTTTCTGGAAATCGCTTTCCGTGAAAAAAATCAACAGGATGTGGTGTATCATGGATTACACGCCGAGGATTCTTCTTCTTTGGTCGCATCTTCCATATACGGAAGTTAGGTGACCCATAACGGGTTTTCTTGGGATAAATTATTCAGGGTGGTTTCCCGTCGCCTTCCCTAATATGATGATGATCATGATAATAGGGGGTGAAAGGACGAACACAATACAACCATGCCCGAGGTGGGACTCGAACCCGCGATCTTTCGGTACGAGATCACTACGGCAATACTGCCTTAGCGATCCCGGCCACCGGATCGGCTACGCCGAGGATTAGGAACAGTTAATTCAAGAATTTCCTCAATATCTTCAATATACTTTACAAATTGGACTGGTATATCCATAATATCAGCTATTCTGGGAATATTCTGATGTCAAAGTTTACTTTCTAAAATCTAAGTACAAAATGCCGGATACGCGCGCGCGCGCGCGCGCGTGGAAATGAAATCTTTTTCCAAGTTAACTTTCCTCAAAGTGACTATGAAATGGAAATAGCTACTTACAAGCTTTTAAGTCTAACTCAAAGTATACGCTTTGTTCATGCATACGACCCTTAGTGTTTGATTGATTGATCAGTGATTACGGGCGCGCCAAGAGCTATGGTCATTATTCCCTATGTGTAGCGTTTGTTTTTTCCATGGGAGGTAGCAATGATCTTCTCCCGATGGATGGTGAGATTGGGTGCCGACCTTCCTGTCTGCTAGCGGAGTTTTCCACAACCAGTGGGACATGGCCCCAGCCAGGACAAGCTCTGAGCTCCCGACCGGTATCCCGACATGTGTGGAAGTGTAGTGCATATAAGTGTAAGCGTGTGGAAGTAAGGAGGCAGTATGGGACAAGGAAGAAGAACGAAATATCGCGCGCGGTCTGTGGCTCGTTTATTTGGGTACTGCTCTGGAACTCGCCTGGTATTGATCGGGGAAACCACAGAAATTACCAATCTGAGCAGCCGCCCGCTAGAATTCTCCTCCAGACAGCGGCTGAATTCGATTCAGTTGGATTTAGTGCATATTAAATGATATTTGTAATGTTTTGTAATATTATGTCTATGTATTTGTAATATTAAGTCATCTTTATTTTTTTACTTATAGTTCAAATCTGAATACGGTAAAAATAACACCTCAAAAATGTTTTTGAAAGAAAAACAAAACAAAAATAGAAATGTGAATTATACAATAAGATTGCTGCTGAATTTTGTTAGGATGTTTTTTTGCATATTACTTGTCTTAAAATTGAAACTAAAATAAAATAATCATAGTTCTACAGTCACATTCATTGTCTTTCGAATTGAAAACAACTAATAAATTTCAGTATCATCGTGCAGCTATTGTAATTAGCATTTTTGTTCCAGTTTTTTAACAGATAATTTTCATGACCCTGTTTAACTCATTTCAGTGTTTGAGCCTAGAACCAAGCATTACAATGTTGGTCTTTAAAAGTTCTAATTCAAGTACTAAATCATTAAACTCTGAGATATTTTGATGAAGTTATTGTGTCCGTGTAACTACGAAGTCACCCTCTTCTGATTCTCAATCACAACTTTTCGATTGATCCCGTGTTGGCAAAGTTTTGCCATGCGGACCCAAACGTAATATAGTGGAAATACGCTTTTATTTGTATTTATGGAGGGGTTCATCCAAAATAGCAAACATTTATCAGATCTGAAAATAGATGACAGCGAAATACCTTATAAACGTGAACCAATAAAGTATCTTGGAGTATTGTTAGACAAGAAACTTTCCTGGAAACCTCATATTCACGCAGCTATCAACAAATCCAATGTCAATATATGAAAACTACATTCAACACTCAATACCAAACGCCAGATTCTATGATATAAATCTATTATCCTACCCACACTAACGTATACTTACCCAGTGTGGGGAAACGCTGCTTCTACCCCCATACAAAAAATGCAAATAGTCCAAAATAAAGTCCTTACGAAGTCAATTGAAGCTCCGCGGTTTATACCTAACCATCAAATTCACAGAGAACTCCAAATTGAAACCGTGCTAGAACATATATAAAGAGTAACAAATAATGTCTATTCTGCCCTTCCCTCATCTCATTCCGCTCTGAAATTTCACCGAGGTCGAACAGCAAACATCCCAAGTCGAATCAAATGTAAATTTCCCAAAGATATGCTTAAACCTCCCTAAACCATTAATATCATCCCGTATCTATATTGAATCTTTCACGTTCCCTTCCTATTGCTCGATAGGGCAATCCTAACAGGTTACCCCCCCCCCCAAAATATAAAAAAAATAAATCCCAGCAGCTTCTAGAAGAAAACAAAGGAAATTAAACGAGACAGAGCATCTAATCTCAATTTGTCAGGAATGCCTAAATCCCAAAATGTCAGTATGTAAAACCGAAACCCCTCGAAAGACCTTTGGTCGAACGAGAAGAAATAAATAAAATATAAAAAAAATTATCTGATTTGAGAAGCCCCTTGCCCCTACGGGAATAACATACACCATGACGCATTTCTTACCATTTATCTGGCGGTGAAAGTGTGATACCTAAGTTGAGACAATAAGCATTGTTTACCAAGTGTATGTTTGGACGTTTTTGTGTTAAAAAAAATTACATACCCTCACGTAGATCCATCCACAACAATCAGGGTCTAAATAGGGTCATTCATAAAAGAATTTTCAAGGATGACAGAATCGAAGAGCGATGCACTGTTAAGTTGAAATGAAAAAAAGTCATCTCCGTCAACTTGATATATTTATTTGCCACTATACGACGGCTTTACCGTTATATTTAGTCTCGCTGTTTTGGCAAAAGTCAGGAGACAGTGTCTCTGAAGCTTGCCCTCTTACTAAATATATTAAGTTAACGGAGATGTCTTCTTTTATTTCTTTATATAATTACGTCAACAATACCACAACAGGATTTTCACAATGCACTTTTTAGTGGTTGGAGAATAGGAAGCAGTTATATTAATAATACCTTCTGGGCTGGATAGCCGTGTTCAATAGAATATTTTACGCCCAAACATTTCATCTGCGACTGCGGCAGATATCTTCTGTGGCTACTGATACATTCATTGGCACGCTGTTTCCTTTCAGATAGCTAACGTGTAACTGGTAAACATTTCTTCTTTCTGTGGGGTACTGGTGATTGTCGGCCGGGGCTCTGGTGTCGTCTGTTGACGTAGGAACTTTTAATGCTTCACCCATCAAAGCGCGGATAACCATGCCAAGTGGACTTTTAGCCTTTCCTCTTTTTTATTAAAATTAAAAGGATGTTTGAGAATCTAGATTGCCTTACGATGTATGAGGGCGTGATAGTATTCCATACGGACAAAACACCAACATCTTGAAATCTAATGTCGTGCTCACGACCAGAAAAAGCGTGTTCGGAAATCGGTTTACTTTACTTACCACCTATGTATTATGCGCGGAATCCATGCATGTCGAACAACATCTTCGACCAAATTCAAGATATTAATTTAAAGTTTCACATATATGTGATTATATATATATATATATATATATATATATATATATATATATATCTATGATCAGAAAACTTTAATTCTTCATTTTTAATGTCCTTTAATATCTTTTAAACTTAGAGTCTGAGAATACTAGCTTAAGCCACAACCTCTGAGAGATAATTGATTACTGAACATGCAAACGCAAATGCAATGAGAATGGAGATTTCTTCATGAAGATAAAGTCTCGTTATCACGAGAAATACGCTTCGTCAAAGTTGCCACAATATACACTAAACTTCTTTTTACTTTCCCGCTACAGAGTAGAGAGAAAGTTATATCAAACTGCTCGTAAACACTGCGAATTTTCGGTAAAAAACGTATCGCAGCGCTCTGAAATGAGGGAGTGGAAAAATTCAGAAGCTATATTTAGGAAACAATCCACTACCATCTGCTCTAGCCAGAATACTCTTTTTGTGGGTTATTGATGCCGAAAATTCAATGAGGGCAAAACGTCTGTCCGTCTGTAAACAACGCTAGCGGCTAAAGCTTTCAGCCGATTTTCTCCAAAATTGTTATTCCCCAATTGATCTGAGTGATGTCGCGGCTCCTTGAATTTGAAACCGATATTTTAATTTTTTGGGGTGCATTTCACGAAACCCCTGGAATATATTCCAAATTTTAAAAAAATTACTACCCCTTTTTTATTAAATTTTCTTGTATAGTATAAACACTGTTTAAGAGAATACTCCAGGTCTCATGTTAGTTTATAACTCTAATTTTTTGAAAGTTACAAAAGTTCAAAGGTTTTTGGAATCTTCCTACAACTAAAATATAAAAGATAGAGGTATTTTCCCTTAAAAAAATCTATTTTGAAATAAGATCACTTTTCGAAAATTTGAGTAATTTTTGCGTATTTTGCGTGGAAATACGGGCGAGAAAGTACGTGTTGTTTAGAACCAATAGTTGTGTGTTGTAATCCATTTTCCCTAAATGATTTTTAGCCTTCATCAGCGTTCTTGAAAAGATGTTCACCCTCACATTACACAAAGGTACTTACTTCCTTTTTTCTTCTATGTAACTGAATTTGAACACCTGTCTGGGCAAAACAATTTTCTGATGATTAATTTGACATTTATTTCACTATCAGAAATTCTGCGTGTACTTGTTGCGACAGGTGCGAACGGGCCAGCAGCCACCCGGCCCCAGGGCTATGGGTTTACGGGGTAGGTACGGTTAGTACGAAGACTTCCCCACGTCATGTTTTTGTCTTCTCAATATGAGTAGGGAGTTTTCTCATCGTCACACTGCAACATACACTGGATCATTGCAAGGGAAACGCACGCTCTAATCTTGCCCGTCCGGAAATCGAACCTGGGGTCGCGCCATGGTAAGCGAGCACGCTGACCAATGACCGCGAGGGCCTCTCAGAAATTAGTCTTTATAAATAATGTACTAGTTTAACTAAGAATCACGAAATTTGGAAAGTAAATGAGATATGACAATCAAAATTTCAGTAGAAGATTCATTAAGTAAAGAGCTGGCATGTCAATAGCTCTCGAATTTTGCAGCCAATCTAGCAGAAAGAATACGGTTATTTAGACAAAATTCTTCAAACGTATTAGCTATTAAGTATATTATAGTATAATTAGTTTCATGTTTTTTTAACGTCAATAACTTTCATTTATGTTCTATAAAACAAATTGTAGTGTGAAAAGGGGGGAAAACCTATCCTCGAAATGTCGCTCAACGAACTTAGTTTAATGAAGAATAAGAACTTAAGTGTATTATAAAGTGATTGTGTAATTTAATTTCTGAATTTTTGAACTCTCGTGTGTGTAAAAAATTCTATATGTCTAAACTCTTCTGAAATGAATGAATAGTGATTGACAACTTTCTGTTTTCTATGTATGTCTATGTTCTGTTTTTTTAACAGAACATTGAAGATAACCATATTTCTCTTCAGAACTACTATAAAGCGTTTGATATTGTACGTTTTAGTTTTACAATATAAATATTATGCTTTACAAACTGCTCTGCAATGTTGGTTACAAACTTAGCATTGAAGCCCATGATCAAAGCTGTGAATATCTATCAAAGGATAATGTTATTTTATGAATAAATTTCTCATTCATCAAACGTCTCAGACCAGCGTAGAGAATACGGTTCATTGGTCTCATAAGTAACAAACAAGGATGACCACTAAACTAATATCAATACGAATTGCTTTAATTGTGTATCCCAAGGGGGGGTAATTAAGAACAGAAAGTGGCACTTATATCGAAACCCGATCAACATCCACAAGGTGTATAGAATATCGCGAGCTATGACCCAATAATATTACACGGATTTAAATCGGAAATCGACGTACTAATAAATTCAGTAAAACCTCTAAACAAACTTAGATTTAAAATAAAGAAGTTAATTTTTTCCTCTGCCTTCTAAGCAATATCAATCAGAAAATAATGTTACTCTGCCACAGGGGACGCAGATGGTCGAACATTTGTAATTGCAGTATAATTTATAGTGTTAGATTTAAATTCACGAAAAGAAGTGAATATCTGTGTTTGTTTAGGAAACTAAATACATCCTTTAAATTTAAAATAATGGAAAAAACTTGAAATCAGAAGTCTAAGCAGTTAACGACGGTTGCTTTCTTATAGATTGACATCATATTTTGCTAAATTTTGCAGTTATTCTTTTACATATATTTTTGAAAATATTCCCATGAAGTTCATTCAGAAACATTTCTAAAATCGAAAACTTTAATTACTTTTTCTTATCGATACTTTGTGGCAAGTTGTAATCCTTGGAGTCGTTTTCTAGATATAGTGCAACGGCAGCGAGACATCGCACCTGGCATTTTATGCCATCACTAGTGGTTTTGAGAGAGGCAATTAGTTAGACGAGAAATTAATTTAAAAGTAGAACTTTTCTTTGAGTGATTAATGTAAGAAAATATTAGTTATTGAGGAAACAATGGTTAGAGAAAAATCGTTTTCTAAAACATTTGATTCAGTCCAATACAAGATTCGGTGATACTTTTGCCTTATCTCATCATTAACATGCTACACATAAACGCAGTCCATGCATATAAATTTATTCCTATGAAATCTGTTAAAAAAACGCGGAATATTTTTTCAAAGTAATTTTCTTCTTCTCATTGCTACGGATAGAAAATTACTGAGACCATTCGTATAGAGAGGCAATATCGATGAATACAAATATAATACATATTGTGTCATCGACCTTTTGTCTTCTACTCAGTGAAAGGTATGCATGTTTTCATGTTCTTCTTACATTAAATACTTTTTAATCTCCTCATATTTTCTTCATTTTATTATAACTTATTGCGCTGAGTTAAGGAATAATAAAGTAAAGTAATCGATAATAGGAGTTTATTGATCGCTTACTGGAAGTATTTGTACAATTGAAGCATTTTGAATTATGGAATATGCTCTCGCTTTCATGGATATTGAAAAATTCTAGAATTAACGCACTGTTTTTATGTATTTTCTGATGTGTATACTTTCCATATAGTATTTCTTTTTATGTTTTTAAATTCATAACAGCTCAATTTCATGATTGTCTTGCTTCAACTTACGATGCCACCTGATATATTTTCTTTAGAAAATGGAAATTAAAGAAAGGTAATAAATAATAGTTTATTTTTTATTTTTAATTCTTTTACGGCTTATTGCTACCTCGGGGGTATCGCTAGGACAATCGTGGCGATTTAGCGATGACAGTCCCAGGGATAATGAGTTCGCCCCACTCAGCATATATCACATTTCGAACTAGAGCCGTCCAAGGTCTTCTGGGCGGAACAGGAGCTTGTGAGGGCGGCAAGTGCACGTTGCACCTAGGCGTTTTCATTCCTTGATCGTGCGTACTGTAGCATGGTGGGACATACTAGGTGTCTCATTAACCCATGTCCTCACCCCTAACCGGTACACGAGATGACTTTACTGAGTATCGCTACTAAGTGACTACGTGTGCAGGGGAAGTTTCCGACAGTTGAGGGGAGGGCCTCGTACGTAACCAAGTTCAATGCATTAAATAAAAGAAGAGGGATGGGCGATTGCCACGGGCACCCGCGGTAGAGGAGACTTGCAAGGTGACGGAAATGGTAGTGCACCACAAGAGCCAAACGGTAATCGGAAAATTGTGAAGAAAGAGGAAGAGTATAGTTTATAATTGGATTTGAGTGTTCTTATACAATCTGCACTAGTACAAACCACGAGGAATCACGAAAGTAACAACATGATTTATTTAAAGATTACCATTTGATCTTTCTAGCTACTATATTTTTTATGTACATTATGTGTAAAAGGGCAATTCCAAAAGTGAATGTACAGTATTATCTGCGCAATTCCTCAGTTTTCTCACTAATTGGAATGCCACAAAGCGAAGACCTCCATTTCGATATAATCCAGATTTAAATACAAGATTAATTCAGAAAATAAATGGAAAAAATAAATAAATGTTATTTTTGAATGTATTTATTACAATTACCAATATTCGTATAGAAAGAAGGGGGTTAAGTAATTACCCCAAGATTAGAAATTGGCCACTCCTCCGTCAATGACTGCCATCTAATGAAGAAAATTTACCCAGACACCTGTATAAAAAGTGTAGAAATCCTATCAAGTCATATGAGGTCAAGTGATAAACAATGTTCAAATCTTCAACATACGTAAAAACACGTGTTAAAATTATTGCTATCGTAAAATTGAAATTATTGTGAAAACGTAATTCATACATTCTTGTTGGCTGTATTTATTTTTTGTTTTGTAACCCGTGTGAGTTATATCTCATGTGTAATATGTAACTAATGGATAAAATAATAGTCTTTAGAATAGAGAGCTAATGATCTTACGTGCTACTGAAGTCACCTTAAGAAAGCAAAATTAAAAACATATTATTTTTGTAAATCTATGTCATTATCATTACAAAGTTTAAAGTTTTTACAAAGCAAAATATTTCGGTAAAAGAGTCTAATAAACAATTTCTAGTATTCAGTTGTGTGCGTCTTTCCTTTGCCAATTTCTATCGTAAGCTTTCTCTGAATTAAGAACGTTACTTAGCAGCGTTATTTATGTACGATTGTGAAATCTGATATTTTTAAAGAAACATATTGTGTTCACCCTCTTTGCGATTTTCATGCTAGAATCACTTTTGTTGTCAATGAGAGCTATATTTCAGTTAATTCCACTTTAAGTTTTACTTCTTCTTCTACACCAAGGTTTGTACGTTACATAATTATTTTTATTTAATAGGTAATTATTACAAACAAATTAGATTACTTGATCCTATGTGGCTAGGCCGAAGCTTTTTAACCATTACAATACCTACATCCTTTCGCGTTCTAATCTTTCGAATTCTGGTATTCACCCCAAATGGTCTCTCCATCGCATCAAAGCCGCGGAAAGAGACCCAAGGTACGGCCAGGAAAAACTAGGGGAAAACCTGCCGTCAGAAGCCGAGTACATTCTAATCTATCCTACATTTATTTTAGCTATTTTATTTTCTGGCGCGGGCGTCCCGCCGTCTCCTTCCAGTGCTTGGCCTCCTCAGCACCTGAAATCAAACGGCGCCACAGAAGATCGTCCGCACCAAACGCCTCTGCCCTTACATTTTCGATCCCCCCTTCCCTTCACCCCTAATGTGCTTATTACTATGCCAGTTTTATTTTATTTATTGTATTGACCAGTTATTTACCAATTGACTACGACTATGACTTATTTCTGTTACTGACTGTTTACAACTTAACATAAATTACGTACTTATTGTTAGCTTATTGACTTATTTATTTCTCTCCAGTCTAGGCTCCGCTCAAGCTAACCAGTGCTGTTTTCCCACTCCCTAATTTCAGTTTCCCTAATGGTCCGGACCTTTCCTAAAAATGTTTTAATTTCTTTCATAATATTAGATCTTTTTGTCACCTAAAATGTTTTGGGCGAGCGTTACGTTTCTGTTTAGGAAGTAGTAATTTCCCATTCCATCCATTTTTTTCTCCATGTTTCGGTGCACAGCAAATTAAGAGGATGTGGATCCAGTCTTCCCTATCACCGCAAAGCACACAGATGCCATTACCACTTGCGTCCTTTAGTCTACGCTGCATCCACGCCAACCTGAACCAAGCGTATCCCCCTCTTGCGTCTTTCCGAGAGTATGTATGTAACTTTCGCAACCCCATATTGGACTCGCATGGATTTGAGCTACCAGCGAACGTTTTTTCAGCCGTGCTGCCCAGATCTCTTGCCTCTTTATATCCGCAAGTCTATCGGAAATCAGCCTTTCTATCTCACGGGTTCCCGTATCTCCACCATTTCCGGAGAGACGTCTCCCAACCCTGCGCGGTCAAGTAGCCGTTTAATTTTGTGCGCCCAGTAGCGATGGTCGCTTCCCTGCCATTGCGCCTCTAAAGCACCTATGTATAAGTGTGTCAGCCTGGTCATCTGCTAATTTAATCAGAGTTTAATAGGTTTCATTTTAAAATCTTTCCAAATTCCTATACTACCGACCGCTCTTAAGACTCCGGCATTTGCTGGCACCTAGACACTCCTAGAATTAATTTGCAATAATCGTTTTCGATGCTTTCTAATCGATCTATCCTATCCACTCCCCAGATTTCTGCTCCATAGTTCATAGCTGGGACATAGTTACATAATTAATATTATTTATCTAATATACGATATTATGTAATGTAATATAGGACTTCAATAGTTCAAATACACGAAGGTCATAAAAGCTAGTCATTGAAACAGGATACCATATTGTAATAATTTTGGAATTAGAGAATCACCCAATTCATGAATAATAATATTATAATGAATTTTATATTTATAATACATATTTTTATGCAATGACGTATTATCATTTAGAACAAAAAACATATCGGCAGAATTTTTGTGTATGTAACTTTAAATCTAAAATGCATGTATATTTTACTAACGTTAATGGTTAAAAATTATGAGACAATCAAAGGTAAGTTTTTATTCTTATTAATATTGCTATTAAAAGTGAATACGTGAAACTACGATGTTATTATTTAAATTGTTTATTATTATTTCTTCGTTTCCATTTAACAAGTACTCCAAACGTGACTTGTTTCCAGTCCTACATGAGACAAACGAGACGTACTTGATTTCGGGCATTACAAACCAGGCCGATGATAAAAGTCAAATCTTGCGCCTCAAAACAACACATATTTTCAATACCCCATATGAAAGTACGCCCGCAAGAAAAATAATAAACAATATTAATAAAAATAAAAACCTTTCCTTTGATTTCTAATAAATATTGAAACCATTCACATTAATAATACTGTAGACAATTTCTCTCTTCACATTATATTAGAAAATATTATTTCATACATTGGTCTCCGAGAGTTCATTGAGATGAAGCTGTCTACACTGAACCGCGTGTAGGTGGGCACATAAATACTACGTGTATGCCATAGGTTACAATCTATATGTCCATATATCACAACCTATAAGGACATTCACTCAAAGTATTTTTATTTAATATTAATATAATACTGTTAATGATGCACGGGATGGAAATACCTTCATAAACACTATTTTTATATTATCTTATTTAGTCTCCGCCAGGTAGGCGAGACCGTGCAACTGCCTGCGGCTGGAGGTTATAAATCCGGAACGAACGCATACAAGATACACTCTTTGATCAAAAGTATCTGGACACGTGGCTGAAAATGACTTAGCAGTTCGTGGCGACTTCCATCGGTAATGCTGGAATTCAACAGGGTGTTGGCCCACCCTTAGCCTTGATGACAGCTTCTACACCATTACAGGGATGTTATTGTCGTCTAACCACTGTACAACAGGCCGTGCAGTATGACCAGGGGCTCGATCATGGTGAAAGATGCAATAGCTATCCCCAAATTGCTCTTCAACACTGGGAAGAATAAGTTCTTTAAAACATCAACGTAGACCTGTTCCGTGATAGTGCCACACAAAACAATAAGGGGTGCAAGCCCCCTCCATGAGAAACACGACCACACCATAACACAATTTTGGACGTGTCCGGATACTTTTGATTACATGGTGTTTTCGTTTTGGAAAGCGTTTAGGAAAGAAACTAACGCAATATTGACATAGCTTACATAATTTAATTTGTTTTTCATATCTTCTTTTCTAATATGTATAGAAAGTGGTATAGTCTCACTTAAAAGAAAAATTGATATCAGTATCTATAAGCAATAAAAAGGTTCTGAATCCGAATTTATCATAACTTTCATTACCTTAGTGTGTATGAAGACAATAAGTGTTCATACGTGTTTTACTATTATTTACAAAAACGTACCTAAAACGAACGCCTATACAATTAGTAAGTTTATTTGAGGGTGCACCGGCTTAGGTAACTCAGGGCATCAACTGGTATCACTGCAGTGCCTCTGACAGTCTTAAATTTTGAATCCTGTCGGTGGCAAGATTTTCGACAATAGCTACGTAGGTAGGTTGAATTCAGCCGGTTTATGGAAGAGAGTTGTGGTGGGTGGATGCTCTGATCGTTAGTTTGCCGTTTCCCCGATCTGCACCAGGTGAATACCGGAGAAGTACCCTACCAAACGTACCACAGACCGCGCGTGATCTTTCCTTCCTCTACTTGTCTTTTTATAACCCTTGGCACACTTACACGCAGTCCACCACCGCAAAGAGCGGGGGACCAGTAAGGAGCTTTCACAGCTGGGGCGATCTCTTACAGGGTGATGTCAGCCTGAGGGTAAGGGTAATGAAAAAATTGAAATAGTTTTATGAATTTATCATTCGGCTGACTTGAATAAGAAGTTAATTTCATCGACGTTTCTGAAATGAGAGAGCTGAAAAAGGATCATCGTAGAGGTTCAACGGTATGAAAAAAGATAAGTAATATTTTATTTATCAATATTACACTTCGTGATAAGTAACTGAACGAAGTTCTATAAATTTAAAATAAGTTTATTTTAGTAAATTCTTTCGTTTTTATGGATTCTGAAAATCACCCCGAAGAGTAAAATACTTGAAAGTACATCCTCTATGTTGCAATAAAATTTGATACAACGCAAAAAAAAATGTATTCGTCTCTCAGTGGACGAGATGAAATAGACGTGTATTACTTTTCTACGGCAGCACTTCATAAACCTTTTGATTTCAAAGAACGTGACGCATACAAAGTAAATTTCTTAATACAAATTTTTACATACAAAGTACAGTTTCAAATAGACCATTTGATCTTTTTTTTTAGTCCTGGCAAATTAACTAATGTTATTTTTGGTACTCAATAAAACGATATTGGTATAAATAATCCTAAATTATTTACAAAATAATTATATAAATAAATTCTCTCAAATTTCACATAAATCGTCTTCTGTTTTGACGTTGTATTCTCAAAATGTTAAAACCTAAGAATCCCGTGCGCAATAATTATGGGTAATTAACACATGTGTGTGTAGGAGAAGTAACAGCGAATGAAAGATAATGGAGATCAACAAATTCTATGTTGGCTCTATGGATCAAGGGAAGCTGGTACAAAAATTTGTTCGAAATAAGTAATTTACAATCCTAATTTCGTATAGAAATAGAAATATAGTATTTCTAGAAAGGAAATGTATTGCATTTGTTCCTTTGTGCATGTTGATGTTTAAAATACGTTTACCTCTCATTTTGGTTTCACCAACTCAGTAGTGTACTGTAGTCTCTAATGGTATAAAACAGGTTTGTGAAACAGAAAATAGTTTACCCAATTGGTTTTTGAAAGAGTGTAATTCTTTGCATATTCATTGTTGAATGGAATAGCATTGTCAAGAAGTGTAGAAGTTGAATGTTGATTTTTTTATGATGTGCTGTTAGAAGTGATGACTGACGAGTAGATTTGCATCGTGGTGAACTGTTGTTACGAACATCTACATTGTATAAATTCTTCATTAAATTTTAATGTCTTCTTCATTAAATAAATCAATTTGAACAATAAGTATAGATACGTAAATGCATAGCCATGACAGCGGTAATGTTTCTCGATAGATAAAAAGAGGCCTACAAAATCATGGTTAACGTATTAACTTTCATTTATCAAGACTGCACACCTTTGAAATGTAAACTGAGATTACAACATGAAGCACTATTCTTTCAAAAATCGTTTTTTTCTTGTTTTATTTTTGATCAATTTATTTTTCTTACAAATGTACGATTCTATATTTTCCTTAGATAATCTGACGTACATGACAGCTTAATGTGCGTAGATTTCTAGGCGTTTATTTTCGCATAACAGTAATACTTCTGTAATCCTTCCACCACAATCTTTTCATTTACTGACTCGTCAACTTTCCGATACTAAGTCATTTTTATGAAAGAAGAACTAATTAATTTTTGGTCAATTGCATGTACGAGCATACCAATTTGTTCCTTTATCCTCTGGATCTCGATAATTTTCTTCTAGATATCATGTTGTAAGATGCAAAAAACTAACTTTATGTTACCTTTACTACGCCTCGTTCCACAAACGTAAGGTAGGAAAGAGATATGAAATTATGTTTCTGGAATTCAAAGTCTTTTTAATTTTTCAGAATAATAGTTATTAATTCTAAACCTCATCACACATTCACATTTATTATTTCTTTATCATTTTTTTTCTCGTCATCTTTCTGAAAGAAAATGTCAGCCGGAGTACTTATTCTGCGCATACACCCTGAATGTACTTTTTAAGAAAATTTGATTTATTCAAGATTTGGTATTGTCCAATTCTCTTGTCATTTACAGCGTTTATATACAAATACTACACCTTACAAGGTTTGCTTTGTTTTTGCCAAATATGGGGCTTTAAATATATAAAAAAATCTTAGTTTATTCACCTCAAAACACTTCCCACTTGATCAAAAGTAATATTGTAGAATAGTCAAGATTTTGCTTTTCAGTAGAGCCGATTATATTGAAAACGGTACAAATCACATGTATTTATAAAATATTTATTTATTTACTTGTTTAATTTGAAAGCAGTTAAAATGGGGAAGATATAGGCCAGATGCACAATTAAATAAATTAAATGGTTCCAAAGATTTGACATGCGTGTGCTAAACATTGGTCTCTTTACGTTGTTCTTTAGCTACCAACTCGCAGTGTGTCAGGGAGACAACTGTAGATAGTGCGTAAAATTTTAAATATTACATTCCTTAGAATCAAATGTCAAAGAAAACTGAATTCACTAATTTCGACGTACAACCTCCGCGGTTTGCTTGAGTCATCGCTTTCTCAAGAAAACGCATGGAGTTGGCGACGATACACCGAGATGATTCGAATACTGCCTCGAGTGAGCACGTTGGCTCGTTAGCTTGTACGGGAGGGCGACTTTTATGAAAATTGCGAGTGCGGTCCACGGCCAAGCAGCCGCAATGCTCCGCAGCGCAGCATCCCGCGGCCCGATGGCGCTGTGGTGCGACGGGCCGGCAGCGGGACCGTTGCCAGAGGCGCAGCGCTGCGCGGTGTACTACATACTTATCGCGCTCTGACATTCATTATCCAGCTGCACCAACGTGCTAGTCGTTTTTATGCACTTTGAACAGGGCAAAGTTGATGCCTCGTTCGAAAAAGGAGTTGGTGGCTATATTTGATAAAGCACGGTTTTCTCGCCGTACTTCGATGGATATTTTGAACCAGGGTTTTTTTACAAAGAACTATTACGTATGAATATTAAGTTAGTCACTTGTTACAGAAAATTTCACATAATGTTTATACAAGAAGAAATGTAAACGATTAAGAAGAGGTTGCGGTCTGTTTTAAGTCTTTTACAGTTTAACAATCATACAACTGCAACTTGTTTGTTTTCCAAATTTGCAAAAGATTTTCGCAATTTCTAAGGAAATAATTTTAAAGCATGGACTCAAAATACATTGAAAAAACAATAAAGCTTTTTTAAACCTTGCGATGAATTAGGTAATTTAAATTTGTTTTACGTAGTGCGTAGTAAAATATAAATGTATACCTCTTTCACAATTTTCCCTTAAATAGTCGTTCACATTTACTTTCTCCATTGAACTTGTCAATTAAATGCTGTTACTTTGGAAATGGTGTAATAGTTAAATGATAATATAAATATCTTAAATCTTTCCTTTTCGTATAATGAATATTGGGTCCAATTTTGTTTCATTTCAGCCAAAAGAACACTGCAATGATTGGTGTATCTTATCGACATGAGGTATATATACATATTTTTAAACTTATGTCAATTTCAAAATTATCTATTAATTTTCCATTATCTTTTTAATGTTCCTTTAAATTATCCAACTTTGCAAAATATTTTACTTTATTAGTCATTCCGTCATTTACTTCGATTGTATTCTTATCATTTCAATGTATTACTTAATTTATGGAAACGTTACTCCAGTTTTGTAGAAGGCCTTTATTTATACTGAATGTTCGTCCTTTGGTTCATGTTCTCAATGTATTTCAAATGAGGATTAGAAAGTAGCAACTTGATTGGAAATATCATATTTATACTTTTATCGTCTTTCCTTAATAAAATGAGCGTACACTCCCTTCCTTATTTCTTTCATTTACATATTTTTAACTTCAAATTTTACTTCACCATCCTCTTATCTCATTAACCAGCTTATAAAAATCGTTTTCGCTCACAGATCTATTTTGTAATATTATGGTGAAGATCATTAAAGAAAAGTTCTTCGTTTCCGATATCCACTCTGCAATTCAGAGACCAATGCCTCCAAATTTTTTTCCTCTGTAATATCAAATTTGTTTTTCTCACATATGTATATATTAGAGAATAAAGTGAACTTAACATTAGCTCATAATTTTCAATCTGAAACTAGTGTCGAATATCACTTTGAATATTTATTTATTTGATCGTCAAAATCAATAAAACTGTTTGTGACGTATTAGGAAAACGTAAAACTTTCGCGCGTTTTCTTGAGCTCCAGAATAACTACATTTTACTGTACAGAGTGAAATTGTTAATAAAAATACTATCGAAAATAGTTGCCAACATTCAAAAAAATAAATTTGGAGTAATAGACAACTTTTTGCATCAGCAAACAAACGACAGAGTTTGTTTTGTAGCAATGTTAGCAAACCCCTCTCAAGGCACTGCTCCTTCGGCAATTGACTCTGCTTTAATATATTTATTTTTGTACCTTGAGACGATTTTGACTTTCTTATTCAGGGAATGCCAAATATCGAAAACAAAAGTTGAAATTCTAACAATTAGCATCGTGGAATAACTTTTTCACAGTCATTTTTTATGCATTAATGGTATTTTGGAGACGCATTTCTCTTCCTATTCAGATTATTTTTCAGAATATCGCCATTTTTTCTTCCTAGTGGTTCAAATATTTTATCGAGACTGCTATTGTCGTGAATTGAAGAGCTTATTTCCAAAGTAACGTATTTCTATTTCCCTTTGTTTTCTCGTTTTACATAGCAATGTATTCCTAAAATGCTTCTCCATTACGTTATCAAATATAGTGTAGTCAAATATTGCATTTATCCTATGTTAAACGATATTCGAAAACCCTTGGATCTTATCTTGAACTATTAAGCTGAATGTGAATATATTCCCTACCCGAAAAATTGTGTTACACAGAGATACGTCACTGGAAATAAGACCAATTTCCGTAGTGTCTAAATTTAATTTTCACGATTGTGTTTAAAATCGAGTGTTTGAAAGGACATTCAAGCAGATTATACCAAATACGTATGTTGCTCGCATCTGAAATTGCCGCATGTTTATTTCATCCAACCACGACATTAAACTTAAGAAGGATAGGCGCCGTAGAATATACCCATAGAAATCACTGAACATATTTCTGTCAATCAGGATCCATCAAGGATTTCATCAAAACGTCATCAACCAAGTTTTGACTTGTGATTTCATGCGTCTGTATCAACGCATTATCATTTAATGTCATTTCTAGGAAAGTTATAATTTTATGCGTACGCATTGTGTATGCATTGTGTACGTAGAATTTTATACGAAATTGGGTGTAGTAAGTTGACAAATTATTCAGATATTCATCGTATTAAAAATATGTGAAACGTTTAATTTTCAATAGGTTTAGGGTTCTTTTTCTTTTCCCGTTTGCGCAAGGTAGCTCATCGGACTTAACACGTTTTGAGTTCTGAGAAATCAGAACGCGCGAATGAGTACCATCTCTTTGAACACACTAAACGTGAAAATATGCTGTACTGCGAATACACGTTATTATCAACCTGCTCGCCTCGGATCTTGCGCGATGAGTTCACCTGATTGGCAGAGTTTTACGCCGCCGCAGCCCCCCGTCGGCACCTGCTGCGGAACCTGCTGCGCGGCGGCGCGGCCCCGAGGGGACGTGGACGGGCTGTTCGTCTTGGCGGCGGGCGCGGCGCGGGCCCCTTCGGGCGGGAAGAGGGGTTCCCGGAGGGGAGACCTTCTGCAGTCGCCGGGCGGCGCGGGCCGGCGGAGGCGGCCGGGGCCGCAGCCGGAAGCGCGCAGAGCCACGGCGGCGGTAAGCCGCACACTCGGCGTCCGGCCGCGCTCTGGCTGCCAATGCGGCGCCCGCCACCCGCATGCCCGGCATGGGTGGCTACGGAAGGGTAAGATGGGGCCAAGAAGAAAATGTTGTATGAACGACGATAAACGGAAATTGTCTTACTTCATCCGATCGATCTATTGGGTACTGGCTAAACAAAAGTGGTTGTTCGTATATGAGGTGAGTTCGCCGTTCCTGAGAAGTATTTTGGCAAAAAGTTAGTTGGAAACTATGCGTTGCATAGACTTAAGGTTCCTTGATGTAATTTGCAAAGGCCGAAAGACACATTGTCAACACAGAAATGGATAGCAAAAATTCAACAGAGGTGCATAATGAAGTTAGGTTATGTGGTACTATATTAATAGGAATTTATGATAGTCACATTGCAACTCTAAACTACACACTTTGTGAGCAGTTATCTTAGAAACTTGTTACAACCAGTCTGATTTTTATCAGTTAACCTAGTCGTCAGTTAATCTAATCTTTAATCAGTTATCTACTATTTCTCGTCACTGATACGTACTTCGCAAACCCTACCCACCTCGTGGTAGCTGATGTTAACTTTATCCGGATAAAGCCGGAAATATTCTTGGAAGCTCTTCCTTCTTATGATTTAATTCCCATTGAAGATAATATGAACTTTAACGCTCCAATGCGCGAATAACCCAAACTCGGACGTTAGCCATTACATGTAAACTATATTGACACTTAATGGACTCTCTCAATGAAAAATGCTTGTTGAAAAAGTATTGTCCCAATTTGACAACACGAAACTGAAATTAAAACTTTATTAAGGATTAAGATAAATTTCAAATCATATTCATTATTTTGTCTGAAAACCTGTATGCTGCGCAATTCAAAGGTTTGCCTGTTAATTTTGATATTCTCGAAAATACGTAACCTGTCCGTTTTCTTTGAGTTTATTGCACCTACGAACTAGACTATTTCATCTCTGAATGACCAAATCATGTTTTAAATGGCTTCATTCATTCAAATCGAGTAAGTACGGAAAATTAAGAGGAGAGTTAAACACGTTCCAATCATTGCGGGAGAAGAGTACCTGGATGTTGCAGAATTATCTCTCCCCCGCAGATGTGCAGCATCAACGTGTTTCGTTACTTATTTCTAAATTATTATACACTTTCTTTGCGTGATGTTTATTAGTATTTAAATATGCATCATTTTCTAATTTCAATATAAAAACTACCTGTCAGCAAGAATAAAACACATTATGAAAGAATGTGAAAAAATATTGACTTCGAATTTTTACAGTCTATGCGACAATAGCTTCAAAGAAGCATCTTCACGGGGCATCTTCACACATTCATAGAAAATACTTAAGGAAAAGTGTGTGAAAGAATTCATAAATTCATGTATTTATTCAATTTTCTCAAGTAGTTTAACGTATGCAAACTATTTCGAGTCGATCGGAAAATAAGCTTAGATGCAAACAATTTTGAATTAATTATATTTACGAAAATATTATATTTTTAAATTGTAAATAGAAAAAAAATCAAGAATATGGCACATTCAACAATTAATTATCTGAGCAAACAGAATCAAAGTATGTGTTATTTGCCAAAAGGTTATCACTCCGTAAAATCGAACTCCCATGTAATAATGTTAAGAACGTATCTCCTCCCACTCTTCAAAAAAATTTACTACATCTGTCTCGTGATCACATAGCCATAATTAATTCCTGACGGGGATTACAGTACTTTCTATGTTCCATTATGTGTATTTAGTCATTGATGAGGTGCATGCAGGAAGCAAAGTTAGCCGAGTGTAATCATGAATCCATCTATGTACCACGCCATAACTCGATACGTCTTAATTACTTAGATGTCCTGAAATGTTGTAATATCCTACTACATCGAGAATCCTGAACATAAAATTAAAATTTTTCTTTAGATTCTCTTATAAAAACCACTATTTTTTCAATTAATTTACTTTATATCGTTCTATAAAATTTTTCACCAGAAAAAAACAATTGTGTTATGACTCCAAATAATAACAATTTTGTTAAACCGTTTTCATTTAGTCACGTTTCAATGAGTAACAAAGTTATAGTTATTAGATATGTTTTTATATATGTCTTTGCTCACACCACTAAAGCGAAAAATTATAAAATGCCTTCGACCAAGTTTCTATAAAGACGGAAATGTGGAACAATAAGGAATATTTTTATAAATGTTAGAATCTTTCGCCACAGTGCAAAATATGAACCGAAGAAATAAAGTAAAGTAAAAAGAAACAGGTGAGATCAAATATATTGGGACCTATTACATACGCGAAGTATTTCACACACTTCCCTCTTTCTACACATTACTAAAGGCAAATCGCTCAGTGTCTGAATTCGTCAAAATTCAGTCTTACAGAACTGGTATTATTTTTCGACATCCTCATAAGTTATATCAGCCGAAGGTTTGAAAATATGAAATTATCATCCGCAGAGTAAACATCTTTAATTGGTTATTAATCTCACCATAGTTTTATTTTTGGAACTAAGGAAATTACTTAATCGTTGTTAAAGAGTGGCAGCTCTCCTTCCATGTAGAAGACTATATATGTGCATCGTTTTCTCACAACTTCAGCCAATTTGGTTTAGAGAATGTCCTCTGATCATTTTATTGTTCACACACGCGTATTAGGCAAAATTGTTTGCATAAACTTGAAGACTACTTCGGGCACAGTGATATACTTCGCGACCATCAGTACAATTTACCACCCGCATCCTAACGTAAATATGATTATAGTCTTTGTAAATGTAAAAACATCCACTGATGACGGTAAAAGTATGATTATGTAATTTCAGTATTTCTGTGGATATCGATTTCACGAAAGCAGAAAAATATGGAATGCATCCAATTGTTTTTAAACCTTGTTCTGGGGTACTTCTTAGCGTAACGTTAAGATACACTAAGCCAGTTTCCGCGATATAATTTCATATTCTAAAAGCAATGACAAGTGATCATGTCATTTCTTAGAATTTATTGCCGCTGGGTTTTTTTACACTTTCGAGTGTTATTCTGGTATTTATTTCATATACATTTAATTTATATTTTTTATTTTCTTTGTTTTACATTATTTGAATTTTCTTCTTCTGTGTATTTCTTTTTCATTATTTCTGATTATATCAACATGTTAATGGACTGATTACTAATCTTTCTCTTTTCGGTTTCTTCCAATAAGAATACTCGTATATTATCTTTCTACGTTTTTTCCTTCACAACACTGAAGACCTGTACGTTGATTTTCTCTTCTTTTTGGAATGTTTTGGCTCACTTCACCCACATCCACATTTCCACTGATTTTCTTTCACTTTTCCTTCTTACCTGCTCTACTATAATATGGTGCACTAATGAAATGTGTTTTTAAATGATTTCCATTTTCCCAACTTCCTGTCCAAGTTGGAAAAAGAATATATGAAACTTCCTTAACTTTACATAGAGAATTCTGAATATGTCCTTTGAACATGCTAGACATTCGCCTCTAGAAAATTTCCCGACGCAAGATAAATCGTTTACTTTAATTACGCAAATTCAATACTGTGATTCACTCGTGCATCAAGTTCTGCCTCTAGACAGAACGAATTTCTCTCACAGTGACATGCAGGTCACTGTGAGAGAAAACACCGACAACAGCTACCATCCTAGCACATCTAAATTGTAATCAAGAATTTATCATTTTATATACTTACTTCTACATTGTAGCCTTGTGGCTAACTTTTGGTCAGCATGCTCGGTTTCCGCTACGCGGCGCCGGGTTCGATTCCCGGTGAGGCAAGATTATAGTATGCGTTTTCCTTGCAATATCCCAGTATATATTGCTGTGTGACGAGGAGAAAATTCACTTCTCATCAGGGTCAATTCATTCACAGATTGAGAAGACCGGAATTCTGCATGGGGATATCTACGTACTAACCACACGTAGCCCATTAACCCATGGCCGCGAGGCAGCGACGTCGCCCCTGTAGGCCTAAGCCCACTCACGGGCTGTCGCACTAAGTACATACACACATACTTCTACATTATATATAAATTTCTATTCCGTCTTCAGGCCCCCAATCTGACTGAATTTTACAAGTATCCTTTAATTGTGTGAAGAAACGAGGGTGGTTCCTTGCTTGCTGCGTAATGTTTTCCACTCATACAAACTTGACATTGTGAAATATTTGGCTTATGACCCATTAACATAGTTGTATTAATCTAAATGTTCGAACATGAAATACAAATACAATAATGTTTTAAGATTCTCGTCAATAACGAAATATTTATTGGGGTATCAAATGTAGAGTTGAAGTATTACGTGACGCAGCTAAAAAAGGAACCATACTAGTTCCCCACCACACTTTTCTTTCTTTTTCGAATTTAAATTATTTCCTTGGAGTTTTGTTTGACGGCTTCTCAGATACGATTCAATTCGGCTACAAGTTGGCTAATTATATTCGCCGTCGATATCAAACTGAAAAACGTTATCTAACCTTTTATTTATTTATTCATTTATTTATTTATTTATTTATTTATTTATTTATTTATTTATTCATTGGCGTTTAGGTTTCGTTTAATTACTCCTACCATTCAGAACCATGAGTGATGATCTAATGAGTAACCAACAGCGATAATGAAGGACCCGTGAATAATGAAGGATAAATTGAGGAATGAAGGACTGGGAAAAGAAATCCCGGTATCCTCAAGATAAACGTCCGAGCACTCGCTTTGCTTACCACACACCCCATATGGTTTGGGTACGGATCGAACCCAGATCCCAGCAATGCAAGGCGCTGGCAATTTCGCCACGTCCCTCTCAATTTCGTAGTTTTGAGAACTAGTATACTAATTTCTTCATTGGTCCCTACTTTGTTCTGATTACAAACCTTTAAGAGAAGCTAGTATTTCCTCAACATAGTAACCAAATAATAAAATTAGATACAAGTTAGAAATAACGTATTGACGCAATTTGGAGAATTCGATTCAGCATGCCTAATGTGACACTATATTCAATATGTATAGCGCAGGTATGGGGGCATCTTCATCATCATCATCATCATCATCACCATCTTCTTCTTCCTCTTCTTCTTTTTCTACATAATTGACAAGACGTGGATACAGGTGCCGCGTACGTAAAGATGTATGAATATGTTTATGTACTAGTGTGGATAGATTCAGAGAGGAAAATCTCGCACGACCCATAACTAGTACTTTTACATTAGAACCGGAATTTCTACTTTCCTAGTCTATGCTTATATGTGGTTGCGAGAGAACGCTTTTCTCTAGAGGCGCCAAGCTCAGGTATTTAGATAATGGGTTGCGAGGGGAGGTGTACCGGGCCAGCAATGGACGTTGTGCGAGTAGCGTGTTTCCGGGAGGACACACCGGGCAATCGCCCGACTGCACCCCTCAATTAGTTTTCTTCGCCCTCGCTTCCCAGCTAAATCACTTATACTTTTTGGTGCCTGAAAACACATAACTCTAGTGCATCTCGTCTCGTTCATCCCATGTTTTGGAAGGAGTAAAATGTTTTGTTAAGTTTGCATCCATAAGTAGCGCCTATAGATGTCCTCGCACCAATCCAGAGAAAACCTGGAACTCAGGGGGACATGGCAGAATCTTTGAAATTGTGAAGTTTAAGCGGGATAAGAAAATGCTGTGATAGGAGGTTTCAAGTTTTGAATTCACAAACTTTTAAGCGGTTGTTTTCAAAATTGGCAGTATTCTAAAAGGATGTGCATCTTTTTTCTGGAAAACAGACAGAAATGGATCAATTATAATTGATCAATAAAATACAAAGCAGAATACGGTTATGGTAGAAAGTAAATCTTATAGTAAGGAGAAAATAACGAAATTCAGTAGTTCTATGCCTTTTTCGTGAGGTGGGTAAAAGGCTTCGCGAAATTTATCCACGAGATGCGGTTGGTATACTCCCTACACACTGCAGTCCTTCGGCGTATAATCAACCGACGCGTACGTGTATAGCTCATTTATGAGTAAGAGGGAAGTAGAATTACATCCTAGCCCTCTGATTTTCAGACTACATTTTCGGTCGGATGAAAATAGCCGATATTGGGACTGCAAAGGTGGTGTTAGAATCATTCAAAGCGAGCTGTCGCGTCTTTGCTAGAATTTTAGAGTAATAACTTGAGAGTATTAATTCGAGACGACTTAGAGGTAACTACAAAAGCTAATAGCGACAATAGTACCAGCTAAGACCTCGGTGCCAGCGATGAGGCTTCGCAGCACAGTACTGATATCAACTTCTGAGGCAGCCACGGCTGTGACAGTGGCGCCAACGAGCGGCGGCAATGACTGCGACGACGTCGACGGCGGCGGTGGCGGCTCAGCATCAGCGACGACAACGGCGACGGTGCGACGATGGCAACGATGGCGACGACGGCGGCGGCGGCGATGACGGCGACGACAGTGACCACGGCGATGGCGACGATGTCGATGTGGACGGTGGTGGCGGTGCCGGTAGCGACGACGACGGCGACGGCCAACACGATGGTGGTCATTCACGATTCTGGCAATTTTATCGTGCGTCGTTTGGGGAAGGGTAAATCCATAAAAGTGCACTGTCGCCTGGGGTATACAAGTGGGTTGTACAAGTGGAGCAGCTGAGAAACCTACGAAAAAACTGCGATGCAGTTAATCCTGCAATTCTTCACACGGGGGTGAACAACATCACTTTTGATGTTCAATTTGACAAACTCGAGAGCGAAATTTATGATTTTGTCACCACCGCGAAACAGATATATAAGTGCTCGTATTGTGCTTAGAGATGTGCTTTACCGACGGAATATATAGACTTGAGAAATCAGTCGGGTCAACCGCGATGTGAAATCGGTGATGAAGGCACTAGGGTTACTTTTCTTTGACCCAAAGTCTGGTAAAAGAGACCGGACTTCGTCGTGAGGATGTGCACTAAAATCGCCCTAGTGTCGCCTAGCTCAATGGGATATTCATTAGAGTTACTAGGTTTTGCAGCAAACCAGCTGGAATGGTGGAGGCAGCAGTAGCGAAAACGCTGATGAAAACAGCGGCGGCGAAGAATTGGCCGACGGTAGATATGGGCAGACCGGTCGATCGCTCCGTAAGTCAAGGGTCCCGAAGATGGGACTAACGGGAAAAAATAATTAAAGATTGAAGAAGAAAATAGAAATCGAGAAAATCGCTACCGTAATTTTATAAGTCACGATACAATAGACTGAAGTTTTACAAAATTTCCAAATCATATTTTACCGAAAATAGTAATTATAGTCATTAAATATAAGGTAGGGCTCTATGAAATGAATCAAATGACGCTAACATTAAAATAGGTTCTACCGAAATTCATATTTATTATTTCATGTTAAACAACATTGATTTTATGAAACACTAACTATACACAATATTTTTTAGCGTTTTAATTTTATCTGTGGAAATTGTATTATTTGATCACTAAATTTTATCATTAAAGCTATTGTTTAAAATATTTTTCCAAAACTTTTTATAGCTTAAACGTTGTATTTTTTGTTATTTGTTTAAATAAAATAACTCTTACAGTTTCTTGAGATAGCATTCCCTTTTTTCGGGCGACTACGTGTCCGTACTGCCACGGGTCCAAAATTGTCCATCTCCGGCACTACTAGGCGTCAGAGAGTACGAGTAGGCTAGAGGAAGGGTCTTGTAGGTGGACACCTAGCGAAGTGTTTATCCGGAAAAGGATTAGAGGGAACTAAAGGAGCTCTGAAACAGTTGCACGTTAACTACCTAAATGTAATTAATAGGAAAATTCATCCTTAGAACCTGTTAATTGTAAATGTAGTGCTGACATAGCTATTGATACTGAGACGTGAATTAATAGATTCTAATATTTGTCGTTGTGATTACAAAATATTTAGGCGTGACAGGCAGTCTAGAGGTAGGAAATGTCTTTAATTGCGTTAAATCAGCCATTAGTGCGAACTTGAAATGGAAAAGAATTAATCATGAAACGATATTTGGAGTATATATAAGCATTAACAATTCACAGACAATTGACATTATTCCATGCTTTAGGCCATCAATTGACAATGATTCCGTTCTTGAAAATATCTGGGGTATTGTAGAAAATAGGAGAAAGGGCAGTAGCCTGGTGATTATCGGCGTAGACGTAAATCCAAGCGATATTAATTGGCAAGGTGTGTGCGAGAGGAAATCACAATAATAAATAACATACCTGGGGATACAGAACTAACGCAGGTTGTTGACAAGCCGACATCTAAAACTCCTTATTAGATATTTTTCTAATTATATCTACAAATATTTTATACTATAGCGACATTATTCAGGGAATAAGTGGCAAGGGAATACGATTTAATGTACGGACAACACGATTAAACTAGTTTCTGGTTCCGGGATAAAAATAGGCGATTCTTACAGAGAATAGAATGGTGATTCTTAATAGGTTTTCAATTTTCTCGTATCACGTATATTTTTTGAGAATTTGACAACTATATGATTTATACTCTTGAGTGAATCATGGCAACATTAAAGTACATTTACAGAGTACTTACATTACTGCAGTTACCTTTTGGTTCTTTTCCGTTTTATGATGAGGATAGTGTTTTCTTCACTGCTAACCAATACTAATCGGATTACATGACTGGAATCCATCTTTCCTGGTAACGTTTTTCAATAGCCAAAATGACGTACTAGAATTGCTCTCCGTGTACGTCCCTGACAATTCCCAAATTGTCTAAAAATTGCATGTAGGTGTGTAAGAAATGAAGCTTTAAAAACATGTTAAATGCCATCCCATCTCACGGTAGCCCATTCAACGTTTTTTCATATAATTTTTAGTTTTCGGATTTCGTGTTCTGCTTCATGACATCTTTAAAGCATTCTCAGGCATCTTTTTATTTGCTTGCTAATAATTCGCATCGAGTTCTATAACTCTTTATCATTAACCGTATATAGGGACCAAAAAAAGATCGCTCTTTGAGTTTTGCCTCGCAAAGATTTGGAAACTTATCGTTAGGGTATTGGAGTGCTCTGCCATTTCTGTCCATGTGCTTAATAAATTTCTTCATTATCCCTACGTTGATGTGCAAAAGTTGGAAGGTAAATGTTGTAAGATTCAGCAAGTTTCGGAAGTAACACATTCGGGGTTCTCGAACCGTCGCCCAACCGGGAACCCGCGATGATTCCAACCACGGAACTTCCGGACCTAGGTTAAAAAGGTCGGACCGACACCGGCTTATGGGGAAGGATGGACGCGATAGTTGTTAATTTTGCAATAGCATTTAGTGTAGAGTTGTATGTGATGTTGAGTATTCAAAAAATTAACGATAAGATGACTATAAATGGAAAGATACGCAAAGCTTATAATTAGTAGGTTCAGATTAATTAATGCAATTCCAAATCAGCTAGTTAATTTCTCAGCTCGTAATTTCTCCCGTGTCGCATTGTAAATGCCTTGACATTCCACTACGCTGTAAATTGGGATGGGAGAAACAAGTGAACTACGTAATGAGTAAAACTTGGAGATCTTTGCAGTTTGTAATGAGAAATCGTAAAATGTGCAATCTGGAAAGGCAACAAATCAGGTATACTTACTTGTTACTAATCCAATACGGAGCTAGTTCTTGGGATCATTAAAGAATAGAACTTAAAAGGGGTTTAAAAAGAATTCAAAAGATAGCGACAAAATATACATTTCCGAAACATATCTACATTTTGGGAGTTGTTATGGCTGAGAAGTCTGTGCAATATATTAATAATGCACCGGTTGCTCCACAAAGCAAGAAATACGGGGAATGTCAGATAAACCGGACTATGTATGCAGATTTGCACTTCCATAAAATCGAACCAAAAATTCGAAGACGGGATATCGACAAATTCTCATTTAACAACTGAATTTGATTGGTATAACTAGCCTATAACAATGTTTTAGACCTTTTCTTACTAATGCAGGGTTTTAGAAAACTTTTAGGCAAAGTATAGGGAGTCCACAGGAGAAAAGAAAGTAAAAGTGAGAGGAACGGAGATTAGATAAATGTGCAGTACTCTACAGAGAGATAGTATTGAACATGAAATTCAGAAAAACTGAAGTGAAATATAAGATATTCTTCTACTCTGTTTTATTTCCCTTTGTGACTGGGCTATTTTAATTTTCCTAGCTTGCTAAGCTATTTTTAATATGCTAGAACACTTTCGAGGCTAATGAGTAGACGATAAGTTAGAGTAGAAATAATCAAGTTGTATCTACTATGTTTGAGATTTATTGTTCCGTATTTTTATAGACAGTCAAAAACTTTTAAAGTCATTTGAAAACACATTTTAGCATTATTCATTACAGTCTTTCATTACACACAAAGTTTAGTACAATGTTTTGGATATTTTGTTCTCCATTTTCAGGCACACGAGGTTACGAGATCTAATTAATGAACGTGAAGGAAACATCAAAGATGTAGAAAATCAATACAATTATCTCTCAAAGCTAAATATCAATAATCCAAAACTAAGAAATAGATTTTGATAATTCTATTATATTGAAAAATGAAAATAAATTTCAATAAATAATGATAATTGAATCTCAGAATATCAAAATACGTAAATAATGAACTCTACGCTAGAATACTATCAGTTTACAAATCTTTAAGTTAATATTTTGTCCAAAATACGCTGTCTATAAAAATATCGAACAGGAAATCTTAAACAGAATTGTAACGACAGACTTCAAAATCTCATAGTTGTGTATTTATAATATTATATTCTGGGGTTTGGTTTAATTATGTACAGATTACACGTGACACCGAATCACATCACATACAGTTTTCTTCCTGGTTTTGCTGTAAAACAAATTTTAAAAAAATTAATTATCATTAGTAGTTTGTGAATTTATATGAAACGAATATGTTCAGGCATATGAAAATGTATGTCTATTGTGTGCATATATGTTTATGCTGTGTACATGCAGTTATATAAATATAATTTGAATGTGCTACGTTGACTTCGGAGTTTATTGAAATTTTGTTCAATTTTTATTTTTAAATTTTATAGTTTATTTTTCTATATTCCTATACAGGGCGACATAAGTCCAAGTGAAGAATAATATTTCTATTCACCTACCTACGTATCAATCTTTCTGCAAAAATCATGACGTGTAAAAATGACGTAAGGTTGTTTTGATTATTTATGTTAGGTAAATTAGGTAGTGTAAAAAGGTATCATTGCCATTTAGTATAATATACTTGTATTAAACCTGGAGGTTATTTCTACCTGCATAATCTAACACACAAATCAAACTGGGGAATGTTGAGAATAAAAAGTTGAAGAAAGGTTTGGTCTTAAAAAACAGGCTAGCAGAATGTTCCAGATTTTTATTGTGGTGCCAGATTACAAAGCTCGAATCTCTTCTCTGTCATAACTCAAGAATTTCTTTAGGAGGACCAGTTCAATTTGTGCTTTCATTTGGTTGTAATTTATACTTTATTTTTATTCATTTCTTTACGGCAAAAATATTTAGCATTCATTGAAAAAAAAATAATACCATATCTTCAGAAAAGTATATCAAAGTATACTTTGGAAATCCAGCTGAAATGCGGAATATATTAACTTCTTGCCTTACTACGTTCGTACGTAATAAAGAGAAAGTAATGTAATGCAAGAGCAAAAATCGGCAATTTTCTACAGAAAAACTTGTATTCCTATATCACTTACTCTAACCTGTTATGTCGTCAAAATCCATGTTTTGTGGGTCCTGGATACCGAAAAAATTACTAGATGCCCAAACGTATGTCTGCCCGTGTGTAGTCAATTGTAGCATCTAAACCGTTCAACTGATTTTCTCCAAAATAATTGACTTTCACCGATCTAGTCGTACTAAATATTCTCTGAGTTTAAAGCATTTTTTTATTGTTGGGGTACTTTACACGCATCCTCTGTAACATTTTCAGAATTTTCTCAAAATATCGGCTCCAATTTCTTTGATTATTTTTTCTCGAAAAGCGCAAAGGACGGTTAAAAAATGACTTACATCTAATTTCTATTGAAATCCATAAAATTTTGATAATTATTGAAATTCAAAACTTTTGGGCATTTTCCTACAACTACAATAATAACGGTAATGATTTTTTCCTGAATGAATTCTGTTCTTCAGTGATATTTAAAGATAAAGGGCTTGTACATTTTTTCCAAAATAAGAGTAATTTTTGCAAAATATTATTAAATTATTTTATATATGCAATATTTCATAATATTAAGTTTGGTCGCCTCTGACAAGTTTTAATAACATTACGTGGCCGGAAGAAGTTGCACTATTCGAACTGCTTTGTCACATAAGTTAAGCCTCTTATTCCAGCCACCATATATTGCCAATTCACTCATTCTCACCTTTCAAAAAGTCTTATTACTCTCTATCAACATTCTTAAGGCGGAAATCGATTACTCGCCTGTAAGATACTATCTACGAACTGAAGGTGCCGGTAAAATCAAACCTTATATTTATTAGGCGGAAGAGGGATTTCCATCACGATATCTCCGTGAACTGTAATTCTCGAGATTACTGTAAATATAATTTTAGATTTTTCGATCATTGGTAGTAACCGGAAGTTAAGCATTAAGATTATCTTCATGTTCATTGAAATGGATTCTTACAAATTCTGGTTTAACGTTTCCTACCAATGTCATTTTAGTTCCCTGAGAATTGATGGAAATTGTATATATTTAAGAATTAATGGATATTATTTAGCAATATATTGGCCTACAGTTTTTTTCTATCAATTTGTTGTTGAAATATTTTTAGGTTTTGAGCTGTAGGAAGGTGATATATATTTTGAACATTTTCTGTATTTGTAGTCTTTCCAGCCAAAATACAATTGGTCACGTCCTTGTTTAGAACAACTAGTGTAACATGTACTATATTCCACCGTACATCAACAGATATTAAAATAAGATTGTAATGCAGGCCTGGTTCATAGAAAACGCCGGAATGTTCACGAAACAATTGCGCATAATGTCTGTTTCGAGTATTATTTGAAATCATATGCATAGCGTTGAATGACGAAACTATAACTTATGGTTAAGAAAGGTTCTAATAATAAAAATTCTAAACGTTGAAACAGTACCACATTCCAAAACAAAGATACAGAAGAAACTATCATAGGGTTCCGTCGTTGATTTCCGTTTTGCCCTACTTAAATGCAACTGTTAACCTACACAAATCATCATCTGGCGACGTAATACCGCGCTCCAGGCGCGCCAGCGATCTAACCGGGCGCTGGCGCAACTAGCGTATTAGAAGTCAATAGCATGGAAACATGCATCCTTGCAACAGTAAATAAATCCCATGGGAAAATTTCAAAACCCTACTCACTAATAAATAGAAAATCCTCATTAGGAATTGAGTGTCAGTTTATGATATTTAAATCTACCATTTACCCTTCCTTAACATGTGCCTGTCCTGTTTGCGAAAATGCAACACCCTCAACAACAGAAAAACTACATATAGTAGAAAACAGGTTTTTGAGAAAAAATCATTCAATCACCCATTTCTTAAATCTATGGTGACCAGCGTGTTGACTTAATCAAAAACCACACTCCGAATTTCTGAAAGCTTTTTTACTACACTTAATACCTCTCATTGAACCACTATCTTTAATCTTGGGCGAAATGCTGTGCGCCCATGTCGAATAATCTCCAAATTTCTACGGATACATTTCCCAAGTAATTGATACGTCAACCAATAATTATAATATTAAATCATGTAAATATTAAATAAATATAATGTCAAGACTGTTCAAAATTAAAGAAAATCTGACAAACGGAGCAGCAATGTGAAGCCCAAAAGGTAGGGATTCCCTTATCTACCAGGGTTGGGGGAAAAGTTACGGCGTCAATTTTTTTCTTAAAAAAATATAATCATACCTCGTAATTTAATTTTCTTGCGTGAAATAAGGGCGAACTAGTGCGTACACGTGGTTTTTTAAGTGTATCTATTAGCTACAGAGAGCAATGTGAAGTAAGTTGTCTCGTTTTTTAAATGTTGCTTATCTCACGCTATTTTAAATTTTATTATTTATTTATCTTTAACTGTTACCCATCTTAGAACTATTTATAGTTAATATGATGCGAAGGGATTCTGCAACTCAAGAAACGTGCGCAGATGATCTTCTTCCCCATTCATCAATTTGTTTTTTTCTGTTTTTTATTAAATAAATCTAAATCCAAAATAAATCTAAAGTTGTGTGAGATGAATGTAATCCTTTCGAGCAAAGCCAGGAAACTTTGAGCGAGGACGTGTAGCAACCTGTGATCAGCAACGCACGTGACGACCTGCGAGTGTGTCGACTGATGAGGCAGGTGCGCTAATCGAGCACCTGCTGGAGGGAGGCAGACGATGGACCCTACTGGAGTCAAAGGGCGAAAGTGGCATCGAGAAACGCACACTCGCCGGTCGTTCCGTGCTCTTCTGGCTATCTCGCGACTATACGGTAAGGTTGGGAATTATTCCTCTCACCTTTCACATATTGCCTCAAAATTGTAGGGCATTTCTTCCACGGAGAACCGCAGTCTTGATGTAGGGGCGTTGCTCAAAAGGGGTTACATTTATCTCGCTGGTAGTCAGACAACTGATTTAACATTTTTCACAGTGCTAACGGAGACACCATCTGTTGTTGTGAGCACACACTAGAAATGCATTTCTTTCACGTGACAAATAAAATTATGTGATCCGATAATATTACTCTTAGATACAATAGTTGCCATGACTTCTACCCCGACCCTCGTATTAGTAAAAATACTATTGTATTCAAGCGTTTAAAAGGCCACATGGCCGGCCTATTTAAACAACCAGTTCCGTGCGCTCATTAGTAGAGTCCGAAAGTTTTTGAAAATGCCTTTTTGTTATTGATAAGACTTGAAGATCTTTGAAAAAAGAATCACTTAATGGCACTTGAGGAGTTATTTTAGTAGATCTTACTTTTGCTTTTTTTGCCTATTTCAGCTCATGAGGTCTATTTTTAGCATTTTGCCTGGTTTGTGCCTTACTTCCTTTCCTGTTATTATTTTCTTTTTTATCCTGGCTCAAATCTCGATCAAACTGGGAACATACCACTAAGCCTGTACAGCAAAAAGGCATTGTCGCGATTTGTAGTTCTCTGCAAGCGAAGGCACGATATCAGGCAAGAGAAGTTGAACTTGGACTCCAGAGCCAGAAAGTGTTAAAAATTGCTACTATAAATTGAGATGATACCGGTCAAGATTTTTTGCATTTCTTTCGTTGCTACCTACTCACTTTGTTGACTTCATGTTAACTTTAAAGCTATAATTAAAAATAATAATTTTAAATATTATGGTTTATTTTGAATTGTGATTTTTTCATTGCTTTTAAGCCATTTTGAACCCCTATTTTAAACATATTAAATGCATTTTTGTTTTCTAGGTTTATAAAAATACATGCATATTCGTTTGCTTGTTTTCGATAATTAAATGACCAACTTTCCGGGCTCTACTTATTAGAAGAGCCTGGATGTTTAAGAGTTAAAATGTTATACATATACAAGCATTTATGACCCTAAAATTTGAAAATATGACCATAAATATGACTTAAAAAATGTTAGTTGCATTTTCGAAACCTTCAAAATCTTTCCGCTGTTAAATAACTTAAATTACTTACTATATGAAGATACATTCTTAAAATCTAGCACATTCACAATTCACCCCTTCTCCTTTGGCGCTCCAAGAAGACAATTCTACCAGCTAAATTTATCTATAGAGATGGTTGACATTTACACATTACCTGACAAAACTAAATGAACATTTCCTTTTCCACTGGTGTTTTCTTCTCCTTCTTTTCATTCTTCTATATAGCTTATCCTCCAAATTCACGTATATGTATATAGGAAAGTCTCACTACATTAAGATGCAATTGTAAGAAATCAGATAACAGTTAAGAGATGTGAAAAACCACTTTCCTTCGTAGGTTCTCCTTGACCTCGAGGCTAGCTCTTGGCCAGCGTACTCGCTTTTCACTAAGCGACCCGGGGTTCGATTCCCGGTCGAACAAAGTGAATAGTGTGCGTTTTCCTGACGAAGCCCTAGTATATGTTGCTGTGTGGCGGTGTGAAAATTCGCTTCTCCAGTTCAGTAGATCGGAATACGGCGTGGGGATGTCTACGTGCTAACTACATGTACCCCATTAACCTATGGCCGTGTGGCAGGGAAGTCGCCGGAGGGCCTGAGACAGTTCACGGTCTTTCACGCAAAGTACGCGCTCTCCACCTTAACAAGTTAATAATAACGCAGTCTTTTGGCTCCCTAATTCCGCACCAATAAAATATATGGGTGTGATACTAGACAAAAAACTTTCTTGGAAGCAACATATTCAATGCATAGTAACTAAAACCAAAGCAAACATATCCTAACTCTTTCCTCTCATTAACTACACATACTACACTACACTTCGTCACTGCGAACACATTTAGCACTATTAATATATAAATTCATAATAAGACATACGATGACTTTTGCTTACCCGTATTGGCGAAATAAACTACAAACCAATTTACAAAAACTTCAGACAATATTAGATACATTTTCAAGGCAAACTCTTCAAACCCCTTGGTTTATTCCGAACTCCCCAAATCTGCAACAAACTCCAAATCCCTTCAGTATCTGAATATATATGCAATGCATCTAACAAATTCTACTCTCTTTTTTCATGTCCTGGCACCATTATCTTTCACCTGGGGAAAAAAGAAAACCTCCCACTTCGCATCCAATCTCGTTTCCTCAAAGACCTCTTTCACCCTCTTAGTAAAGCACGCTTCCACTCTCATCTATGATTACCCACACTGATCCAACACCTCACAACCTTACGCACGCCTTCTAATTCCAAAAATTATGAAATCTGAATTTACAACTGAGAGATACGCCTTACATACCTCATTCGCCTAAGGATATACCAACAACTTAATCTTTTTTTCATGTATGTCAACATGAAATCCCCGAAAGGCTTCAGCCGAATGGGTAGCTAATAAATTTAATAAAAGATGTGAAAAACTTTGAGACGACTGAAAGCAAGTATGCGAAAGTGCAATAAAAAATATTAACAAAATATGACAAAAGTTACAAAAATACATGGGGAAATACGACCATAATATGACAAATTTATGAGACATTACCAAAGGGTTCAAAAAATCCGAAATATGACAGTATATGACACGTGAAAATTGCATAATTTTAGTAATTGTCGATAAAATTGTTCTTAACTTACATTTTCTATTGAAATACCCCCCAAATGACATGACATAAACATTCGGGCCGTACTTATTGGTATATGTCGGTGGTTCTTTCAACACGTGTCACTGTTTTCCTGGCTGGTTCAGAGAAGCAACGGAGGCATGGCGAAGCCGAGATGTTTAACGCAGCGTGGGAGCCACTTTACTTTTTCATCCTTAAAGTCGGGGAGTCAAAATACTTGATATAAATATATTCGTTGGCCATTCAGAAAAGACAAACGCTATTCCAACCACAAGCCTAAGGACGAATACGATGACTCTCGTGGGGCTACTGCGCGTAGTGGCGCGCATCTGCGCTCCGCGGAGCTCCGTCGCAGCGGGATGGCGCCCCCAGCGCGCAGTCTGCCGACCCCTCCCGGAGAACCTTCCGCGAACATTCGGTTGCGTACTCGGAAGAACTCCGTACACAATTGCACCCGTGCCAAACGCCTTAAGATCGATGCATCAACAATGAAGTTTGTCATTGTTATCGCAACCTGAAACAGAGTAGTAAAAACACGTTATTAATGTTTATTACATGAACACACTCTTACGTGCATCCAGTCTAACAAATGAATTTTGTACTATATTTCTGTAAAGACCTAAGGAACAATAATATTTTTTCTGCTCAATGGCCCAATGAAGAAAATACCTCACTTGTTTCAAATATGTTTGTACTAGCGATTTTTTTAAATTGAATTTATGTGTGTCAGATTCCTGCTTTTAGGAATCAATCTTTGTAATAGTCCATCCACCTATTTTTCATTCATAATATCATGTTAGTGCAGCGTTTCAAAATACAGAATTTCTTCCAAACTTTTTCTATTTTTGTCGGCACACTTCAGTTAGCATCCGTCAATATCTATCCTTCTCCACATATCTATCAATATTTATTCTTCTCTACATATTTTCCATTTATATTCTACATATAAATTTATATTTACATAATGCTAAAATTTTCAATGTTTTGAAGATGTATACTATATTTAGCTGATTAAAATTTAATTTGGAGAATTTCATCTTTTAGACCAATTTTTATTACATACACGCTCAATGTGCGTTTACAAAGCAGGTTATTGCAATGCCATCTCAATTGTAACAGTTTCTAATCCTAAATTATTTTTACAAAAGTATTACTTCGAGTGAAAATATATTTTCCTTGTAAGCGTAAAGCTTCGTATGTATTTGTAACATATGTTGCTATAATCATATCCCTCCTTATTAATTTACCATTTATAAAGAACTTAGCTTATACTTACGCGTAGAATTTTGTTCACCAAAATTATTCCACTGACTTGTGAGTCACGTCAGAGTTTATAGTTGCAAATTGATAGGAGCCAATCTATACCGTATTCTGTATAATGTGATTTACTAAATTGAATGTCGAGTTTGATAACCTTGCAGTCATTAACAGACACGACTGTATGTTTGTTAAGACAGCAGGTGCAGAGTCCCTTCGAAATTCGTATTCTGTCAGCTCTTGATACATATGTTTAATTTTCCTAGACACTAATGGAAAAAATAAAACATTTAATTGTCCAAGTTATTAACATTATATAGAAGTATTTCCTTACCGGATAAACTATTATTGATTAATTAAAATATAGAAAAGTATTTATAAATTGCAAAATACGATGCGCCTATGCAACAACAGAAATAAATTGTATGTTACATTAATTATAACAGTACGTATTAGTTTTATTTTAATATATCAACTTGCCTAAATATTTATTGCTACGCACAGAAAAATATTTGGACTGATATTCTTCCCTAAAAGGTTTGAGATTCTGTCCGTGAGCTGAGCTACGGTAAAGCACGAAAGACAAGGCTGGCAAAAATAAGCTTCTCCGCTCGTATAAACCAATAAAAAATCTAGAAAAGTATCACAACTTTTTTGCCTCAGCTAACGATTTATGACTAGAGTAAAATAGGATTCGTTGTAAGTATTGCAAACCAAGGTCGATGCTATTGCTCCGCTGATTAGTAGCGATGTCGCGTAGGAGCTTTGTAGCGTACTATGTGTATTGTACTTACGATGTAACGAAAATAATGAATATAAACATATTATATTTCCTGTCAATTGTGATTAAAATTTGGGCTATGAAACTAAACATGGTGTCTTAAGAAACTAGTAGCATAGGCTGCATTCGCTTTCTCCTATTTTTGTAACGGTTAAGTATTTATATAATATTGCGAGAAGGACAAATTTGAAAAGAAGTTGACTTTTTGAAATTTCAAAAATCTTCATGAAATTGTAAAAATCTTCATGAACATTTGGCCCGTATCCTGTTTATCACAAGATGGTCTATTACAAAATAAATTAAGGAAAAAATTTGATTTTTTTTTTAATTTTCGAACTTTCATATGAACTTTCCTAAAACCGAAAATATCTGTTTGAAATTCGTAAGGTCTTGAGTTTGTCGTGATCGACTGGGAAATATACTGTGCACGGTTTGTCTTTGGAAGAAAATTTTGTGTACTATTTAAGAGCTAGCCAAGTTAACAGACAGACGGGCGAGAAAACAGACAAACGTTTAAAATCACACTTTTTCGGTATACGGGTCCCCCACAAATCTGTATTTCCGTCAAAATATGAACTAGCTTTACTTTTACAATATAATATTATGTAGTAACTTACGCGGACGTAAGAACTTAGTTTCACTGAACGGTACAAATATTGTGTTTTTGAATTTTCTTTTTACAACCTTTATGACATGGCCCGAAGGTGTCAGGTTTCTTATAAAAATAAGTTATTTATTAGTTGTAATATTAAGTTTGAATTTCAAAGAAGAATCATAGATAGTAAATTTTAAAGTTACCTACTGAGATTTTTCAATCAAATAATTATTAGTTCGGAGGTCAAAATAATATTTCGACAATTAGAGACTAGTGGTTCTACACCACTGCGTACCTTTTCGTATTAGATGTAACGGTTTCGTATTATTACGAATCAAGTAAAACCCGTGAGAATTTCGCATATTTGAACTCGTAGAAACGTTCTCACATTCAACTCGGGTTACATTACTTGGGGATCGCCTCAGTGACCAAACATGTCTTGCAAGTGGTTCCATGCCACAATAATGTCTGGCCATAAAACTCCCAATTCTTGAAATTTCTTCCTTAAGAAAAGCAAAAACAGCTTAATAATGAATATATGTCCTATTTTCATTAAAACCTTTAGATCATAATTTTCTGTCAACTCTATCGATCAAGAAGAGGGTAGAGACCATACCGATTTTCCGGAATATAACTTATAGCTTAATTACTGTAGCCCGTTGCTTAATTACCTGTGGTTTTATTGGTATGCCGAGGCGGTACATAAGTCAATTTTCCCTATCGACAGTGTGTTGTGCATTGCTTTAATACAGGATGATCTACATGCACTGTTGTTTATGATCTATGTTAAGCTGCCTCTAAATAAAAACAAACTCTATCGGAAAGACATGACATTGCCGTTCATGCTCCAGATTTCAGTAGTAGTAGTAAACTAAAATATTTGTCATAGTGATTCGATGATTAGTCAGCTTCCGCATTCCTTTCTTATTCATAGGAAACTTTCGAGGCTCTTTCTTACAAATAGTAATATTATCAACAGCTGGGCAGAGACGGCATGATTGCAGTGCATCAGTTAAAATATGATCGCTTGCGTTGTTTTTGCAAGACACATTTATCGGGTGTCTTATAGTAATCACCTGAATACCACAGTATCTTAAGAGTGTATTTCGTGAAGTAACATTATCAAATGGAAAATTTGAAAAGCACTTAATGATAAATTAATGAGGTAAATATTTGCTCATTCAGAAAATAAAAGAAAAAATTCATTTAAAAAGCAAACATCACGACAAGACAAATGAAGTTTTCTAAATACTATCCCGTAATTGCTATAAAATTGTTCGTTATTGCAAATTCAGTGTAGGGTTTAATTAAACGAAAGTGCTATAAAACTTAAGGCCCATATTTTCTTGAAATTGCGAAAACGTATATATTTTCTCATTTTTTTGTATTAAATAGTTAATGCATCAAATTACTGACACTTATTTTGATATTTGTTTACTGCATTTATTATAGTCAGTACAGTAAAATACACTGCTTCTTACACGGAAATTTAATGGCGCATAAGAGATATACTAATTTCAAATGTGAACAGAAATTGAAAGAAAATGTGCAGCCTTCGGCCATTTGAGACTTGTTTATCATTTTCTCAAATACCAAGGAAATCGGAAAAATTCCAGAAAAACTTTAAGAGTTTCTATTTTGACGGAAAAATAGGAATTTTTGAATTTGCTATTTCGCTTATTCTCACACTGTGCACGTAGAGTGAAATCTCTTACTCAGAGCGTCATTTTTTATGATACGGCTGATGGAATGCGACAGTAAGGATCCAAAAAAGTGGTCGTACATCATTAAATATTTGCTATTCATGTGTGATATGGAACAGCAACATTTTTCACAATATTGGTAACTGTTGAACTGTTATTGCAGTATTCGTGGAGACAGTTTTTGTTAAAAAAATAATTTTTACAATATAATACGTGAGTACTTTATTTGCTCTTCTTGAGTCGTGTTAATGGTACTTCTTGGAAAATAATTTTGTGTGCTTTTTTGTTCATCAGATTTTTTGCTGCTGCAGGCCACAGTATTGTGGTTCAAAGAAAATTCAAGGCAACTGATTTCTGACGAGAAGTAAACATTCGAAATTTCATGGTTATATCGTATAGTACCACGTTTAAGACGTCTTTCTTCTCGCAGAATCAGTCAGACTACAAAAACACAATAGCACTTTCAAGGGTTAAACTCTCATAATGAAGACGTTGGTTCTTTCGCAGCTCTGGAAATTGATTCAGGTGTGAATGTCTGTCGATTTTTTTTCGTTGACAGGAGTGAATTCCTAATTCTTTATAAAATAGTTCTTTTTATAAAATTCAGTTCTTTCTTGGGACACTATTTGTTTTTCTTAACTTGTATACCTGCAGAGTAGTTAGATCGTTATATAAACCCTGCTCATTTTAATACTTTGATGTTTATATTTTCTTTTCCTATCAATTCGTTTCTTGCAGGTATGAAGCTCCAAATAAAATTACTGACATAGTAATGAGGGTCTGAAATTTTTTTTAGAATTACAGAAGTGTGAGAAAATGTTTTAATCGGACATTTATCCCTGAAAATATAACAAATATTTAATAAAACTACCTCTCCTTAAAAGTTAATGAGAACTTGGCTAATATTCATTAGATTAGTTGATTCATTTGCACAACAAAATATACTTACTAGTAATTTCAGCCGAAATCTTGTGAGTGCACCGTGACCAAGAATGAAACTTTCAATCAAGTTCACATATTTCTTTTCCACCACTTTTATGAAGATAATATATTGTATTTTACTGCTCGACTAAGCTATTTTCTGCCTCAATTCTGAGACAACAATGTTACAAATATCTTCCTCGTTTATGCCTTTTTTCGTGTCTGAAGAGAATAATGGTTTCCCATCGTTAAAACGTTTTCTGTGTACTTCTATATGCCATTGTCAGTTTAACTTCCTCTCAATTATCCGACCGAACTTTGGTTTGCATTATTACTTTTGTCATTTTTCTTTGTTATGACACACTCTCTATCTAATGTAACTAAAAAACACAATTACATTTCCCAATAATAAGTTAAGATGTATCTAACTGCAATTTCATACAATTTGGTGGCAGTAATTTACAAAAATAACACAATTTAATATAAATATAAAATATATTATTAATATTATTATTACATTCAGAATTATAACAATAATTTGTATTGTGATTATATAAATCTTTACAATTTATGAAGTCATTGTAGAGACGTGAAGTGTAATAAAATAATAATAATAATAATAATATTCATATCGATATGTCGCTCCCGGCAAAAGATGATTTAGCAGTAAAATTCGGTAATACTATGTTATTAATTAAATGATTAAATGACATCTTATAAAATACAAAACCACAAGAAGCAGATTTAACGACGGAAATCATATTATTAATACCCTAAGATTTACAACCACGAGCGTGAGGCAAAATCTGCTGCGTGATTATTTAACTTACCAGCATGATTCATTCTTTAGTGTTCCACCGCATGGAATGGCACCTGAAGTTCCATCTTTCCTCCTTCAGGCTCATATTTCGTCTAGTAAGAGTAAATTCGTATTATCAACGAGGAAAGTAAGTACAAGGATATATTAAGTACGAGGAAATATTTGGCATTTCTACAGTCCTAGACGAGAGGGAATAAATATATTTTCTCTTACGTAGTTACCGTAGTGTGTCTCTATTCCCATGTTAGGAACCAATTGGATTTTATGTTCAAAATTTACATCAAATTGTACAATAAATGAGTATCTATCCCATTAGTGGGCGAAGTACGTGCATCACGAATAAAAGAAATAATTCGTGCATTTTTCTTTCAGGATATAATTTGTATAGAAGTATTGTGATCGTGCAAAATATTCAGTACGGAAATTTTGTAATATCCCCGTTTCCAGAACTCCCCAATACAATTCGACCGTCATCAGAATCACATGTGGGTGGAGATGAGTGGGTGCGTACGTGCGTGCGCACGCGTGCCCGCGCGCCTGTCTATCAGTCTGTCGATAGCTATGCGACCGGTTCTTGTGGATTCTGTCTGAAAAAGTAACCAACTGATGCACATGAAATTTTGCATTAAAATTCTGTACGATCCGAATGTTAAACTTTGAATAAAATCTTGTGCATTCTAAAAAAGTTCTCGTGTTGTTTTATAAATGCTAGAAATGTGGCATATTCAGAGAGCGAAAAAAAAGATTTCTATTCCTTATCGAATCAAAGAGATATGAATTACTATTTTTAATGACATTACATAAATATACTAGTAAAATATAAATATTCTACTATATGATATATAATTAAAATACTAAAATCAATATAAATTTAGCAGTTTTCTGATAAATTCATGAACTATGAACGCTAAATGATGATTTAATTTAATTTATTTTTTTAAAGAAGAGCTAAGACTGTATGTGATGAATTCGGAAGATGAATATTTTGCGCTGGTTTTCTTGAGCTCAAAATCTCTTCCAAATCACTTTACTACACATCATGAATAACAGTATCAACAGTATAATTAATAAAAATATCAAAAAAGAAAGGTAACATTTGAAAAACAAAATTTTCATGAAAATGTAGTTGTAGGAAGATGAAAGGAGAAGGACAGATGAAGTACAACACGACGTATCGGCGATAAGAATTATGATTTAAACATGTCATTTCTACAATATTACATGCATGCATATATAAATATGCAATATGATTAAAATCGTTTAGGATAGTGATAACAGACATTACTTTTATATGTTTATATGGAACATCATAATAAAAATGTCTGTGTCCAAAAGTACAAATAATGTTACAAATGTCGAATTGTATAACATTCATCAATTTTAACTTCGCATTTTAAAACAGAAAATAAGAAGCGGAAGATACGTTTTTCAAGAGATTTTGACCCGTTGTTCTATTCACAATTAAGGTAAACGATCATCTACTTCATCAAATAATATATTACAATAGAAGCGGATAAATGCAAAAAACCGTTTCTAAATCCCTAACTACAGCAAATTTCAAATTTAATTTCGCATTTAGTTGACAATCTTACTCACAAAATTGCTTGAAGTCACCCAATGTTTTTGGTTTGAAAACAGTGATCCCGGATGTTAAGAGAATATTTTTAGTTTAAAGTTTAAACAGTGGAAGTTATATAATTAACTCCCCGTGATTTTAATATATTTAATATAAGTGAATGTCACTATTAAGCTATTCCGTTAGCCTCAGTATTACCAAACATTCATATTCTGCAATATAATTTAATCCATATCTTTGTGAAAGATACTGATTTACCAAAAGATTTATTCATTTCAACAAATAATGAAACTTTGAACATTATAGCCCAATCTGTTCGTCTAAACTAGAAATGTTCCTTCGCCGATTTAAAATTTAGTAATCAGAGAAAAGTAACTGTCATTCAACAAATTTTAATACTGTAATACTGTACTTTTCATATTATATACTGGTATACTGTAACTTTTCATATTTTTCCAACAAAGTTGCCATATTTCAACTATTTGCAGAAAGTAAAGGTTTGAAAGTGTCTCACTGTGTCCTTTTTGTGACTGTTTCTGACTTTCATATAAACAAGGAGATACTCTTGTGAATGAAGTTAAAAAAGGATTGTATAACATAATGCGAAAGAAGAACGGTAAAGAGAAGCAGAATGTGGACGAATTTTTTGTATACGACAGCATTTTAAATGAATTCTATTTACACATTTCTTGGAATATATTGACGCAGCACAAAATTTATTTAAATAAGGAACAATGAAATTTAATTGAATTTCAATTGAGGAAATATTTCCTACTAAGATTCATAATAAAACACCACTATATATTTATGACGTCTTTGGGCTTGGATATAGTTAGATTGCCTAAGAAAGTTTTGATTTTTTATTTTTAACATACGCATTTATAAAGTTAGCCACACTTAAATTACATAATCATATGAAATCATTAGCATGCATGATGAACTCAATTCTATTGTGACGTTACGGATACTCACAGCGAATACAGGCACCGAGATTTCATATAACAAATATTTATTTACAAAGAAAACTCAATTATTTACAATGAATTTACACTTTACACCCTAGCTCTGATAGACCTGCTATCCCCTGATCGCGGGAGCGATCCTAACCCGATTGTTGATCGCTTTCAATTGAGGCACTCGTCAATGCTACATCTCAAGCGCGTACAAAGCCAAGCTTCCGGGACCGATTGTCACACTGGGGCACAAAGTCCATATAGGCGTACCAACTGATGGTTTGCCTCGATCGCAGGAGCGATCTTACCCGATTGAGAATCGGCCGCGAGTCGTGGCACTCAACCACTCCTCACTTCCGAGCACGCACACATCATCGCTCCCACGCGACCGCAGTCACCCAAGGACGCAAAGTCCTCCACAGGCTCGTCAACAAATGACTTGCCTCGCGAGCCCTGCTCGCCCCTGCACCGTCTTGGCGCCAAGTTTTTGTGCAACTGCACGAGGTTCTCTCACTGTCTCCAGAACCCACCCACTGGCTCTGTGCACTCCCTTATATACTCGACGTTCACGTGACCTACACTTTCACGCCGCCCCCGCAACGCCATTCTGCTCGGCATGAGGTTTGGGTGTCCGTTCCTTGAGACTGGAGGACCTCGTGTCTCCCTTTGCCGCATGCTGGCTTTTAGGAAAAACCCTTTTTTCCCTCCTGTGGCGAGGCGATTTCCTGTTACTAATCCCTTACCACGTTTCCCCAAATAGCTGCCAGAAGATTTCGTAACAAAATTAGACATTTGACGCAACAAATCTCCTTTTTAAAAGGATTCTAATACATGAAATTTTGATTAATATTAATTTGCAATGTCCTTTCAGTTTTAGTAGTTTAACCGAAGTGAATATTGCAAGCTTAGAATACTTATTTTATTAGTTAAATTAATGAACATGTAACGTATCTGTACCCTTTTAGAAAATGTCGAATGTTCAGTGTTCGCAATAATATTATCATGATTAACACCTTTATAGTTTTTAGTAGTATCTTGTCAAAACAGTGTGTTTGAGGTACTAGTATTCTACTACAATGTTCGGATTGGTATTTTTTTCTGTGTGATGTTTCCTCGTTGCATTAAGCAAAAACTTCTCTGGAGTTAGGAATATGTAAGCTTTCCAAGTGCATCAATTTTTCGCGTCATTGGTGTCGTGAGTGAAGTGCACATTATTGGCGAGAGGTAGAGGTGTTCCTGGAACGTGAGGTACGGCGCCCATCTCTTGAATTCCCCTTTCAAGGCCACACACCATTCAAGTGAGAATACACTCAATGTTACTGGTCTTCCGATATTAATGGTGGAGTAAATGTAACTGTGTGTGTGTGTTTCTTCAATTAGAAGAAACAAGGATGAAGAAAGAACATAAAGCGCGGTCTGTGGTCTGTTTGAAAAAGTATTGCTCCGATATTCGCCTAGTAATGATAGGAGAAACTCCGGACATTTACCGTAAAGTCGGCTGCTAGAATTCATCTGCAAACAGTGGCTGTATTCGACAGTGCTATATAGCTGATACCAAATATCCTCCTACGTCAAGACTCCAATACTTTACCCTTCCGGTCAGAGACCTGCTGCAACGATTATTGCCACTAAGCCACCTTAGCTAGTTGGTTGTTCTAGCTCTCGCTCTGGACATCCTGAACTCTTAATAAGAAAGATTAGTATATTATATACAGTAAGAGTTCTGAGAAATTATTTCGGTGACCGTTTCCATAACAAAACGCATTGGCTCAGTAAACTACACTGACACTTTTTTAAATGTCATTATAATCTAACCTCAAGCATCATGTATTGTACAAATTATACATTTAGTAAATGCCAAGTCGTTTCAGATTTACTATATTCTGCTAAGATGTTTGTTTATTAATGTTATTGACGTGTAAGTTTAAAATTAAATTTACCAAGAAAAATTACTCTTGCCGAACTCGAATTTAAAGAAAAAATGCCTCGACAATGCCTTTCAGCGACATATCCTCTACAAATATCTACTACTATAGCATCCCTAACTACTTCTAGTACATATTAAACAAAAATTCTCTACTCGTACAATCACATTTTAGATGATCTGGATCAGTTAAGCTACATGGCCTTTCAACCCAACTCTACCCTGCCATGAAAAGTAATTTGTTGACTCTCCTAATTTTTCTGTTTAATCTTTAGAAGATTGCAATCATATATTAAAATATTTCACTATTATAAATAGTAATACAAGCGAAGTATGAGAGTGTTTGTTTGAATTCATCTCGTGTGCGTTATGTGGTACGTGGTAAGTGCCCAATTACGTAATGTTTTGGCCCATTGCTACATATGTGATCATTGTTTAGTGAAGAGCTTATTGTAACGTATTAGCCAGCGTGCCTCATGGCATCTATTTGGGGACGCTTGGTTGCGGATTAGTGATTAGTCTCGCCACAGGAAGTAGGGTTTTTCCGGTTAAAGGAAGAAACGCGGAGACGGGAGGACACAGCTTTGGGTGTTTCTTCCGGCTTATAGAAGCTTTTCACTTGTTATAACAAGCGAGGGCGTGGCGTGACGTAGGAGGTCACGTGGGGCACTCGCCTATATAACAGCAGTGTACGGAGCCAGTAGGCAGGTTCTGGAACGCGTGGAGAACCTCGTGCGTGTGCACAAAACTTATGCGCCAAGACGGTGCAGATTGCGAGCCAGGCTCGCGAGGTGGAGTCATTAGTTGACGAAGCCTGCGGACTTTATGTCCTTGGGTGAACTTGCGGTCACGGCTGGGGAGCGATGCTGTGTGCGTGCTCCGAGTGAGGATTGGTTGAGTGGCCAGGCGATTCCACGCCGATTCTTAATCGGATAAGATCGCTCCTGCGATCAGGCAACCAGGCGTTGGTCGCCAGAACGGAACTTTGTTTGCTCCAGCGTACATCGCGTCACGGAAGCTTGGCCTTTGTTGCGCGCTTCAAAAGTAGGACGTGGCGAATGCCAAATGCAAAACCATTTTCACTCGGGTTTTGGATCGCTCCCCGATCAGGGGATAGTAGGTCTATCAGAGCTAGGTTAAGGGAGATTATTGTGTATATATTTGTTTTGTTTTTCTTGTTTAATAAATATATTTGTTATACGAAAGCTCTGTGTCTGTGGTCGCTGTGAGTAGATCCATGACGTCAACATTATGATTAATTTAATTACAACTTTACATAGTACCATATCATCTATACAGAAATTTAATGTGAAATTGCTTTAAGAGAAAACATTGTATTCTGAAGCTCTTTGCTTGTGCACAGGCTTAGTGCTCAAAGCAAGAAAATTATTAAATGCCTTTGCTATGCAATGCCACGGGTCATGGTGTGAGTAATATTTATGTGAAAACCGTTTTGTCAGTACTTATAAAATTACCTTTGTAAGCCTGTCGAATGAAATTTAATCACTTGAAATCTGATGGATTCAAGAAATTCAAGTCCAAAATACAATCATTATTCAATACGTCTACGTTCCCATGGATTCTATGATTTCAATCCACTACTTACTTGCAAAGCAAACATCTTACAAGGTAGTGTTCCTAAACATTTGTATTATAATTTCTATGAAATTCTTTTTTACTTGAATTATTCTGATACGCAGGGGCGCTTCAAGTAAGCAATAATCTTCTATTCAGAGACGCAGGTCTCATAATATATTTTCGAGGAAGGATCATTGACCACATTTTGTTTGGTGTTTTTATTCGAATGGGTTTGGATGTTTTTTATTTGAGAATCTTTTATTTTTACATCTTTTATCGGTGAAAACGGGCCAAAAATATTTTCTAAAATACTGAATTTATTTTTCCCCTTTATCAGAACGATTGCCGAACGATGGAACTTATTTAAGTATAATAGCGCCCTTTTCGGGCTAATCTTCAAGTTTGAAATGTAACTTAAGAGAATTTGCATTAAAGAACGACGAAAAATTTATTATAATGCCTAATAACAACTAATCATCCAAAGAAATCACAGCAAACGAAACTTGCAGCACTAGTTGCTGGGACGGTTGGTTGCATTCATTATTCACATTGTTAGTTCCTACAAAGTAACTATCGACTTCACAGTTAAACAGGTCATAGCTTGTTTGCGATGCCAATTGAAGGTTTCATACTCCTTTCAAAATTCAATATCAATTTGTGTAGGACAAATGATTACTAATTTGTGTAGGACTCAAATCAGCGCATACAGGGAGAGTTGCTTTTGAGCTTCAACATATTATAAAGATCTGAATTTATAATAAAACCCTCATCGACTTCTGAGGCAGCGTAAAATTTTCCTCAATTTTAACAGACTAAAAAATTAAATTAATGAACTTACTAAAATTTCACTTTCATGTCTCTGTAGCTGAAAATATCAGGAGTTGGAGTTAGTAAGAGAAAATAGCTGAAAATTGTGGAACAAAGTGTTTAAGAAAGGAATAAGCAGGTATAAGGAGATGCTTCTCTTTTTGTTCTTCTGCTTCAGTAAAAAGCAATACAAAATCACCAAATAAAATAATTAAACCTGAGTATACCAATATTTAACCGTTTACATAGTAATTGGGTCCGGGATCTAATTGAAGAGAGATGTAGTAATTTTCAGGCTCGTGAATTATCTAGTTTGTCTTATATAAATCTATCATTTATATAAAAGGTATATATTCCAAAAACGTATGAACGTGCAGTGTGCAGCATCGCTTGGGTGTAGAGAACGCCTCCTGAACATTACGCCGCCACCAAGTTCATAGTTTTTTTTGGTGTTGCCCAACTGAAAACACTGACAACAGTTTAGTAAAATCGTTAAAAAGTTCAAAGCCTACAAATTCATGCATCGCCGGGTGAGTCATCGCAGAAAAACAGTCGCATTGCAGTGCTTGGCGCAGGCGGGCGGCGCCCTCTTGTCCTCGAAAGCCCTGGCGCTTCAACGAATCGCTCGCGGCATTCCGGCGGGCAGCCGCGGAGCGGAGGAGGAGCGGGGCGGGCGGGGCGGGGAACGAGGCGGGGCGGAGCGGAGCGGCTGGCGCGCAGGGGCCGGACCGGTCGGGGTTGAAAGCGGGGACGATAGCGCCGCCCGTTCCTTGATGGGTTCGCTGACTTAATTCGGCGATGCGCGGCAAAACGCCCGGGTGGGAGGGGCGCGGGCGCGGGCGGCATCGGTGCGGCGGGCGGCGGCGGTTGTGGCGGGGGCGGCGGACGCGGGGGCGGCCGCCACCGCGCGGGGCTCGCCGGCCACTGGCGCCCAATCTCAGTCGCTGCCCCTCTCGCGTCTCACCTTGTAATATTTCACAGCCAATTACGGACTCGGAATCGGGGCTTAGGAAATCGTTGCTCGACAAGGATTGGAATATGGATGAAATAAGCACGGCCATATACCGGTCCATATGCACTTCATGGTTCAGTAATTCCACTACAACTGCACCGGCGCGTGCATTTCTCGACCGAACGCAGCAGCGCCCTCTCGGATCCGCCCGCCGCGCCGCCGCGCGCCAGCCGCTGCCGCCCGCCGCACACAGCCACCTCGCTGCGACCCGGTTCCGGTTTTTGCCAACTTACCCCTCCCCCCAGCGCTTTCAGGGCTTCAACTCGCAGCCCGCGTGCCGCCCGCGTGCCGTGCCGCCGCGCCGGCGGTGGCGACCCAACCTGACTCCTGCGCTTGCTCCAAAAGGTCTCTCGCGCCCGGGAATTTGCAGGATTTGCCATTATGGATTGCGCACTTTAGTTCGCCCGTCCTCGCCGCAGAGGCGCTGCCAATACGCCACAACCGCCGCCCGCCTCGCACCACGTCCGCGCTGTCATTACCGCATTGTGCCACCGGCGCTCGCCACTTACGCCCGCAGTGGGTTTCCACGGCACCGCCTGCTCTGCCAAGGCAGCTTCATTGAGCGATGCAAAATACGCAAGACAAAATTTTTAGAAACCCAGTCTAGTTTATTAGTAGTGCCCAAAGTTCGATTAGCGGTACATATTTCTGAGATGCATTTATAAAACCTTAAGCTCTCACGAATTGCACATATGGTGTCTATTTTTCAAAAAGCAGCATGCGCTTTCATTTGGGCACATCGCATTCGAACAGAATGGCAACATTGTATGGACTATTCTACAACTCTCCATTACTACACATCAGGGTCAGAGAAAATAATGTACAATAATGCCATAATTTGTTTGCACACAAATTTGCATTTCATGTATTCAATGGGATAAAAACTATAAAAAAAATCATCCTAAAGTATTTTTTCTATACTTAGAAGAATGAAAACACAGTACAATTTGACTGTGTCGTCCTTCTATCACCTTTGCGTGTTTTATGTTCGTCCCCCCCCCACCCCCAACTTTTTCTATTATAAAATTGTTCCGACACTTAATATATTTTGCAAGAAGCTGAAGTTATTTACAGAACGAGACAGCAATCGCGAATAAGATGCAAATATTCGCTAACTGCATTGCTACCCTTCGACAAAAGTAAAGTATAGAAGTGTTAAAATATTTATCTCTGCTCATGCCACCGCGAAAAAAATGCAGATGCCAATTTTCAAGACAGATATCGCGGAATAAATCAGATAATAAAAAGACCACTTTCCACGCTCTACATCGCTATCCAATTATTATTTGAATTGACATGTATGTTGCAGAAACCGGGGGTCGCGCCTATTATTGTAAAACAACGCGAGCGCTCGCGTGCGGTCCCTCCCGAAAAAACGCGCGCAATCCCGAGCTCTCTGCGAGATTTGAAACGAGGCCGTGCTGGCGGCGGTGGCGGCGGCGTTGGCGGCGGCGGCGGCGACAGCAGCGCGTGCAGCACAATAGCCATGCGCCGCCCGCGAGCGGCCGGTCCGCACCGTCGTCCCACCCGCCCCCATCTCCTACCCACGCCCCTGCCTCTCCCACCTACCCCGGAGATCCGACGCTCCACGGCCACATGACCTACGCCGATCTAGAACAACCTACGTGTAAAGCGCCGTAGTGGGACTAATAACTATTAGATGCTTTAATATCTATGTATGCACCTTTTCTCAAAAAACCTCATCGTCTGTGCGTGCAACATGTCTCACGCACGTCTTCACCTGGCCCAGACCAACTATGCATACGCACCTGTCACCGACGTGTCTGCTGTGCAACACGCGCCCTCACTTTAGCAATCCAATATATACATGTCCTAAATTAGATCACAAAGACACTATTCTTCATGCTAAAGACTGTTTTCGACTTCAGTGAGACACCCTCATCTCGGCACATACACTCTCTACACCTCATACCTCTCCCTCGCGCAGCCATCTTTCATACTTAACCACTCCCACGACCACAACTGCGAAAGCAGAGCACGAGAAGAGATGCTGGCAATGAACCAGATAATTATGAAATTTAGTATTTAGTGGGAGTCATTAGAGATTATGTTGCTATATGAACATATGAAAAATCTAATATAATCACTTAGTAGCCAGTCTACTGTACACTATATAAAAAACAAGTTATGCGACAACACCGCAAAAAATAGTGCAAAGAACGTAAAGTAATTCCAAAATCAGATTGCTGTAATTACGAATTCGCCACTATTCCATGTATACTTCATTCAATGCGGGTAAGCCTCGATTCCTCGCTTGCCCCTCCTCCTCCGTCGCCGCCCCATGGACGTATGTAGTCGCCAGCAGACGAAAAATCACATTAGAACTAATAATGCTATTATTTAATATTTTAGGAGATGTGGAAAAATACATTGTAGAGTTTACGAGTCATAATAAATGATTCATATTAAATACAATAATAATTAATTCACTTTTTGTATATGTTGTCTTATGGGAAACAGCACAAAAATCTGTATGATCTCTCCGTTCTGATATACGCTGACTACATCTAAGGCTGTCGTTAGCAGCTAGCTGACCCGCACACGACATATTAGCAACAGGTTACCGCCTTCAAAATCACGGTCATCGTTTAGTATGACTTATTGGTGAGAAAGAGAGTAGCAGGAGTGATGTTAGAATACCAGAAAACAAAAAAGATAATGCAAACCAAAGACTGAACGTGCACCACTGCAGCTTCAGCACATCGAGTCGCTAACAACGTAAAGATACATAACAAACCTCAAGTTAAGAGGCTGTCGCCTTACGATCCGTCTCGCACCTCGTCTGAGCACTAGCGAGTAGCGTCCTGCCGCGTTCTCCCCACATTTGCTAGATATGCACTACAGCCTGCTCTACAACGATAAACAGCCACTATCTGCGGCCGTCCATTCAAGAGGTCGTAATAGACGATCTGGTTTAGTTGGTCGATTTCTCGACAGCACCAAGATTACATATTCGCTTGCACCCTGTTTCCACCTTTTGATGCCATTAAACGAAGTCGCGAGTACTCATGCTGTATACTTCCGACTTGAGGAGCTCGGCGCTCTAGAGCGGCGGTAGTGGATCGAGAGTGATTGCTGTATGCGGCGACGCCGACCAATGACAATGTGAGGTGACGGTTAACGCTTCGGCTCGTCGATGATCCAGCTAGCGACAGATTGTGTCATGACCTTCCTGTGACTAGCAGAGTCGGGCGCCGCCCACTCTTGCGAGCTTCTCTGACTCGAAAGCTCGAGCTGTCGCCCACGTGTTGGACCCCGTACAGTTGAAAACAGCCAGTATATGTCTCGTGTACTCCTGGGTTGAAACTCCCCGAGCTAGATTTGCTAAGGCACGATCCTCGTCCGTTCAATTCGCCATACGGAACAAAAGAATACAGGCGCGATTAAAGACAGAAAGATGTCCTTCGCTACATCGTGTATATGCCTAGTATCGAAAGTTGATTGAGTGGGCGTGAGCGGACATGTTATCGAGGAGCTAGCCCGGGCGGCCTCGATGAACATGAGGGCTTCAAACAGGAATACAACAGATAACGTCGGGACCCGTTGCTTTTTCCAGGGGTGTGGAGACTCTGTTATTTCGTGCTACCTGAACATCTTGTTCTGCCAAAGGTGGCAATTTTTTATGAAAGGGCATTCCCAACTTGCTTTTTGCACGGTGCTCGGAACCATCATGTGCAGAAAAGGTTGTCGCACATGAATTTACCAGTATATTTGTGTGCATTTCTGCATGAACCCGTGTATAATCGCTCGCAGCTACATCACTTCATTGTAGTTAATATTATCATAACTGCTACAATATAAAAACGAAGGAAAGGATTGAGTTAACTTACTTTATCAGATTGAGATTAGTTTAGTTGAATGTTTTGGGGATCAAGATATTCTATGTACATTGGCAAAAAATTTCTATTATATTCCATCAAATACGTCGCTCATTCTTCCAGTTTTCGCGCCTGTACGCACTATTAGATTTGGTAAGCAATGAGAAGTGTAATAGAGTAAAATTCATTATAGAATTCTTTATACTATTGTTATAGAAATATTTTTTTCTGGTAACAGGAATTGGCCACTGGGAAGTGTCATAGACTACCTGATCAATTGAAACTTTTTAATTTCGGAATTTATTGTATTTTTTATGACCTTAAAACTATTAGTTATTCATAATAACGATTTTTTTATGAAAGAAAAAAACAATTGTGATTGAAGAATTGGTCATAGTATGTAAAATTGATAAACACGTACGCTTCTATTTTGGTAGCTCAAATATGTTATTATTTCTCTAATCTCACACCCCAATTCAGCAAACATCATAATTCGTCCAATAGAGAACAAGAGACTGTAATTGTGAATGCATATACCCACAAGAAATTTCATATTCTCTAATCGATATACAATATGTGCGGTTGCGCACTGATCTGGAATATTTATATTTTTCAAAAGTGTTGGAAAAATAGTGCCAACACCAGTCTGAAAATAAATTAAATAGAAAAGAAATAATTTCTCTACCCAAGTTTCCCACTTGCATCCTTCAATATCCATGACAAGAGCAAGAAAATAATCAGGATCGCAGTGGTGGCGGCCATGATGTGCAACATTAATTGGGTGTAGTGTGTGCTAGTCTCCATGTGCTCCCTAGTCT